>BMAF01002368.1:0-290343 GCA_014132575.2 Gasterosteus nipponicus
CAGCATGTTTTTCATGTTCCTGGGAAGTTTGTAAAGGCGTTAAATGCAGGGGGCACTTAGGTCAATTACACAAGTTTGCATTATGTGTTGGGGAATTAGCTCAAATGGTAGAGCGCTCGCTTAGCATGCGAGAAGTAGCGGGATCAACGCCCGCATTCTCCACTAAAACTTAATTAATTTTGTGCCTGCGAATAGTGGAAAATGACCAGATTGATAAACAACTGCTGCACATTCGAAATCAGCAGGATGCACCTGCGTGTCGTTGCAAAATGACTCGTTGAATGCATCAATGAGGTTTTCTTGACGATCTGAGCCTTTCTCCAAACACTGACATTGTAAGCGAGCATCAGGTAAATGCGACGAGAATGGGATTCGAACCCATGCGTGCAGAGCACAATGGATTAGCAGTCCATCATCTTAACCACTCGGCCACCTCGTCCTATTGCTTTTGTTTTCATGGGATGATTAGATAATTGTCAATATTGCAGCATGTTTTTCATGTTCCTGGGAAGTTTGTAAAGGCGTTAAATGCAGGGGGGCACTTAGGCCAAGTACACAAATTTTCATTTCGAGTTGGGGGATTAGCTCAAATGGTAGAGCTTAGCATGCGAGAAGTAGCGGGATCAATGTCCGCATTCTCCACTAAAGCTTAATTAATTATGTGCCTGTGATTAATGGAAAACGACCAGATTTGTAAACAAACATTGCTCACTTTGAATCTGCAGGATGCACCGACGTGTCATTGCAAAAGGACTTGTTGAATGGCATTAATGTGTTTTTTCTTGATGATCTGAGCACAATGGATTAGCAGTCCATCAGCTTAACCACTCGGCCACCTCGTCCTATTTCTTTTGTTTTCATGGGATGATTAAATGAATGTCAATATTGTAGCATGTTTTTCATGTTCCTGGGAAGTTTGTAAAGGCGTTAAATGCAGGGGGCACTTAGGTCAATTACACAAGTTTGCATTATGTGTTGGGGAATTAGCTCAAATGGTAGAGCGCTCGCTTAGCATGCGAGAAGTAGCGGGATCAACGCCCGCATTCTCCACTAAAACTTAATTAATTTTGTGCCTGCGAATAGTGGAAAATGACCAGATTGATAAACACCTGCTGCACATTCGAAATCAGCAGGATGCACCTGCGTGTCGTTGCAAAATGACTCGTTGAATGCATCAATGAGGTTTTCTTGACGATCTGAGCCTTTCTCCAAACACTGACATTGTAAGCGAGCATCAGGTAAATGCGACGAGAATGGGATTCGAACCCATGCGTGCAGAGCACAATGGATTAGCAGTCCATCGCCTTAACCACTCGGCCACCTCGTCCTATTGCTTTTGTTTTCATAGGATGATTAGATAATTGTCAATATTGCAGCATGTTTTTCATGTTCCTGGGAAGTTTGTAAAGGCGTTAAATGCAGGGGGGCACTTAGGCCAAGTACACAAATTTTCATTTCGAGTTGGGGATTAGCTCAAATGGTAGAGCTTTAGCATGCGAGAAGTAGCGGGATCAATGTCCGCATTCTCCACTAAAGCTTAATTAATTATGTGCCTGTGATTAATGGAAAACGACCAGATTTGTAAACAAACATTGCTCACTTTGAATCTGCAGGATGCACCGACGTGTCATTGCAAAAGGACTTGTTGAATGGCATTAATGTGTTTTTTCTTGATGATCTGAGCACAATGGATTAGCAGTCCATCAGCTTAACCACTCGGCCACCTCGTCCTATTTCTTTTGTTTTCATGGGATGATTAAATGAATGTCAATATTGTAGCATGTTTTTCATGTTCCTGGGAAGTTTGTAAAGGCGTTAAATGCAGGGGGGGCACTTAGGTCAATTACACAAGTTTGCATTATGTGTTGGGGAATTAGCTCAAATGGTAGAGCGCTCGCTTAGCATGCGAGAAGTAGCGGGATCAACGCCCGCATTCTCCACTAAAACTTAATTAATTTTGTGCCTGCGAATAGTGGAAAAGTGGAAAATGACCAGATTGATAAACACCTGCTGCACATTCGAAATCAGCAGGATGCACCTGCGTGTCGTTGCAAAATGACTCGTTGAATGCATCAATGAGGTTTTCTTGACGATCTGAGCCTTTCTCCAAACACTGACATTGTAAGCGAGCATCAGGTAAATGCGACGAGAATGGGATTCGAACCCATGCGTGCAGAGCACAATGGATTAGCAGTCCATCGCCTTAACCACTCGGCCACCTCGTCCTATTGCTTTTGTTTTCATAGGATGATTAGATAATTGTCAATATTGCAGCATGTTTTTCATGTTCCTGGGAAGTTTGTAAAGGCGTTAAATGCAGGGGGGCACTTAGGCCAAGTACACAAATTTTCATTTCGAGTTGGGGGATTAGCTCAAATGGTAGAGCTTAGCATGCGAGAAGTAGCGGGATCAATGTCCGCATTCTCCACTAAAGCTTAATTAATTATGTGCCTGTGATTAATGGAAAACGACCAGATTTGTAAACAAACATTGCTCACTTTGAATCTGCAGGATGCACCGACGTGTCATTGCAAAAGGACTTGTTGAATGGCATTAATGTGTTTTTTCTTGATGATCTGAGCACAATGGATTAGCAGTCCATCAGCTTAACCACTCGGCCACCTCGTCCTATTTCTTTTGTTTTCATGGGATGATTAAATGAATGTCAATATTGTAGCATGTTTTTCATGTTCCTGGGAAGTTTGTAAAGGCGTTAAATGCAGGGGGCACTTAGGTCAATTACACAAGTTTGCATTATGTGTTGGGGAATTAGCTCAAATGGTAGAGCGCTCAATATTGCAGCAGCATGCGAGAAGTAGCGGGATCAACGCCCGCATTCTCCACTAAAACTTAATTAATTTTGTGCCTGCGAATAGTGGAAAATGACCAGATTGATAAACAACTGCTGCACATTCGAAATCAGCAGGATGCACCTGCGTGTCGTTGCAAAAGGACTCGTTGGATGCATCAATGAGGTTTTCTTGACAGATCTGAGCCTTTCTCCAAACACTGACATGGTAAGCGAGCATCAGGTAAATGCGACGAGAATGGGATTCGAACCCATGCGTGCAGAGCACAATGGATTAGCAGTCCATCGCCTTAACCACTCGGCCACCTCGTCCTATTGCTTTTGTTTTCATAGGATGATTAGATAATTGTCAATATTGCAGCATGTTTTTCATGTTCCTGGGAAGTTTGTAAAGGCGTTAAATGCAGGGGGGCACTTAGGCCAAGTACACAAATTTTCATTTCGAGTTGGGGGATTAGCTCAAATGGTAGAGCTTAGCATGCGAGAAGTAGCGGGATCAATGTCCGCATTCTCCACTAAAGCTTAATTAATTATGTGCCTGTGATTAATGGAAAAGGACCAGATTTGTAAACAAACATTGCTCACTTTGAATCAGCAGGATGCACCGACGTGTCATTGTAAAAGTACTTTTGAATGGCATTAATGTGTTTTTTCTTGATGATCTGAGCACAATGGATTAGCAGTCCATCATCTTAACCACTCGGCCACCTCGTCCTATTTCTTTTGTTTTCATGGGATGATTAAATGAATGTCAATATTGTAGCATGTTTTTCATGTTCCTGGGAAGTTTGTAAAGGCGTTAAATGCAGGGGGGCACTTAGGTCAATTACACAAGTTTGCATTATGTGTTGGGGAATTAGCTCAAATGGTAGAGCGCTCGCTTAGCATGCGAGAAGTAGCGGGATCAACGCCCGCATTCTCCACTAAAACTTAATTAATTTTGTGCCTGCGAATAGTGGAAAATGACCAGATTGATAAACACCTGCTGCACAATCGAAATCAGCAGGACGCAGCTGCGTGTCGTTGCAAAATGACTCGTTGAATGCATCAATGAGGTTTTCTTGACGATCTGAGCCTTTCTCCAAACACTGACATTGTAAGCGAGCATCAGGTAAATGCGACGAGAATGGGATTCGAACCCATGCGTGCAGAGCACAATGGATTAGCAGTCCATCGCCTTAACCACTCGGCCACCTCGTCCTATTGCTTTTGTTTTCATAGGATGATTAGATAATTGTCAATATTGCAGCATGTTTTTCATGTTCCTGGGAAGTTTGTAAAGGCGTTAAATGCAGGGGGGCACTTAGGCCAAGTACACAAATTTTCATTTCGAGTTGGGGGATTAGCTCAAATGGTAGAGCTTAGCATGCGAGAAGTAGCGGGATCAATGTCCGCATTCTCCACTAAAGCTTAATTAATTATGTGCCTGTGATTAATGGAAAACGACCAGATTTGTAAACAAACATTGCTCACTTTGAATCTGCAGGATGCACCGACGTGTCATTGCAAAAGGACTTGTTGAATGGCATTAATGTGTTTTTTCTTGATGATCTGAGCACAATGGATTCAGTCCAAACCACTGCCACCTCGTCCATTTCTTTTGTTTTGATAATGGGATTGAACCCTTTCAGAGCACAATGATTTGAGTCAAACTACATGTTTTCACCAAGAAAATAGCTGGACATACGCTGTGCCTGCGAATAGTGGAAAATCCTTCTCAAACCCATTGCAGAGCACAATGGATTAGCACTTAACCACTCGGCCACCTCGTCCTATTTCTTTTGTTTTCATGGGATGATTAGATAATTGTCAATATTGCAGCATGTTTTTCATGTTCCTGGGAAGTTTGTAAAGGCGTTAAATGCAGGGGGCACTTAAATTACACAAGTTTGCATTATGTGTTGGGGAATTAGCTCAAATGGTAGAGCGCCGCTTAGCATGCGAGAAGTACCATCAACGCCCGCATTCTCCACTAAAACTAATTTTGTGCCTGCGAATAATAGTGGAAAATGACCAGATTGATAAACACCTGCTGCACTCGAAATCAGCAGGATGCACCTGCGTTCGTTGCAAAATGACTGTTGAATGCATCAATGAGGTTTTCTTGACGATCTGAGCCTTTCTCCAAACACTGACATGATTAGAGTCAATCTGTCATTGCTTTTGTTTTCATGGGATGCATCAATATTGCAGCATGTTTTCATGTTCCTGGGAAGTTTGTAAAGGCGTTAAATGAACGAGTTGGGGGCTCAAATGGTAGATCTTTAATCAACTTTGCATTATGTGTTGGGGACCAGATTTGTAAACAAACATTGCTCACTTTGAATAAGCAACGTGCAAACTTTTTGAATGGATGTGTTTTTCTTGATGATCCCCACCAGCATTTCAATGGCACAATGGATCTCAAACATTCTCCTTAAAACTGCGAATAGTGGAAATTTTGATGCTAATTTTTAAACAATTGCATGTGCCTTTGCCCGCATTCTCCACTAAAACTTAATTAATGACCAGATTGATAAACACCTGCTGCACAATCGAAATCAGCAGGACGCAGCTGTCCTGCAAAATGACTCAGTTGAATGCATCTGTTTTCTTGACGATCTGCCTTTCTCCAAACACTGACATTGTAAGCGAGCAACCACCAGAATGGGATTCGAACCCATGATGCAGAGCACAATGGATTAGCAGTCCATCATCTTAACCACTCGGCCACCTCGTCCTATTCCTTTTGTTTTCATGGGATGATTAGATAATTGTCAATATTGCAGCATGTTTTTCATGTTCCTGGGAAGTTTGTAAAGGCGTTAAATGCAGGGGGCACTTAAGTCAATTACACAAGTTTGCATTATGTGTTGGGGAATTAGCTCAAATGGTAGAGCGCTCGCTTAGCATGCGAGAAGTAGCGGGATCAACGCCCGCATTCTCCACTAAAACTTAATTAATTTTGTGCCTGTGATTAGTGGAAAATGACCAGATTGATAAACACCTGCTCACTTTGAATCAGCAGGATGCACCGACGTGTCTGCAAAAGCGACTGTTTGAATGGCAAATGTGTTTTCTTGAATGCATCAATGAGGTTTTCTTGATGATCTGAGCTTTTTCTCCAAACACTGACACAATGACAGCATCAGGTAAATTTCATTTTGCAGAGCACAATGGATTAGCAGTCCATCTCTTAACCAGTGGCCACCCGTCCTATTGCTTTTGTTTTCAAGGATGATTAGATAATTGACTGAACATGTTTTTCATTTTCCTGGAAAAGTTTGTCCAAAAGGCATGTTTGACAGTCACTTTGAATCAGTATTAACCATCATCTCGAGATGCACGTTAAATGCAGGGGGCACAGCCATTACACAAGTTTGCATTATGTGTTGAATTAGCTCAAATCATTAGCATGCGAGAAGTAGCGGATCAACGCCCGCATTCTCCACTAAAACTTAATTAATTTTGTGCCTGCGAATAATGGAAAAATGACCAGATTGATAAACACCTGCTGCACATTTGAATCAGCAGGATGCACCTGCGTGTCGTTGCAAAATGACTCGTTGAATGCATCAATGAGGTTTTCTTGACGATCTGAGCCTTTCTCCAAACACTGACAGCGAGCATCAGGTAAATGCGACGAGAATGGGATTCGAACCCATCGTGCAGAGCACAATGGATTAGCAGTTAACCACTCGGCCACCTCGTCCTATTTCTTTTGTTTTCATGGGATGATTAGATAATTGTCAATATTGCAGCATGTTTTTCATGTTCCTGGGAAGTTTGTAAAGGCGTTAAATGCAGGGGAGCACTTAGGTCAAGTACACAAGTTTCCATTTCGAGTTGGGGGATTAGCTCAAATGGTCCGAGCTTAGCACCTAGCGGGGCCGCCCGCATTCTCCATTAAAAATTAATTTTGTTTTCATGGGGATGATTCAAAAATGGTCAATGTGTTTTTCTTGATGATCTGAGCACATCCCAAGCATGATTTTTCATCAACGTTCTGGAGCAAAACACTGTCCTTTTGCATGGAAAATGACCAGATTGAAATGGTCAATATTGCAGCATGTTTTTCATGTTCTGGGAAGTTTGAATAATCAACTGCTGCAAACGAAAAGACACACCTCAGAGCACAATGGATTAGACTGCTTAACCTGCGCCACCTAAAGATCAACAAATTGTAGGCAAAATGACATGTTTTAATAGTGCAAAATGACCAAATTGATAAACAAGGCACAAATTTTGAGGAAGTTGCAGCTCAAATGGTCGTTGCAAAATGAGCGGGATCAATGTTGAATTCTCTAAAGCTTTTAATTATGTGCCTGTGATTAATTCTCCAAACACAAACATTGCTCACTTTGAATCTGCAGGATCAGGTAAATGTCATTGCAAAAGGACTTGTTGAATGGCATTAATGTGTTTTTTCTTGATGATCTGAGCACAATGGATTAGCAGTCCATCATCTTAACCACTCGGCCACCTCGTCCTATTTCTTTTGTTTTCATGGGATGATTAAATGAATGTCAATATTGCAGCATGTTTTTCATGTTCCTGGGAAGTTTGTAAAGGCGTTAAATGCAGGGGGCACTTAGGTCAATTACACAAGTTTGCATTATGTGTTGGGGAATTAGCTCAAATGGTAGAGCGCTCGCTTAGCATGCGAGAAGTAGCGGGATCAACGCCCGCATTCTCCACTAAAACTTAATTAATTTTGTGCCTGCGAATAGTGGAAAATGACCAGATTGATAAACAACTGCTGCACATTCGAAATCAGCAGGATGCACCTGCGTGTCGTTGCAAAATGACTCGTTGAATGCATCAATGAGGTTTTCTTGACGATCTGAGCCTTTCTCCAAACACTGACATTGTAAGCGAGCATCAGGTAAATGCGACGAGAATGGGATTCGAACCCATGCGTGCAGAGCACAATGGATTAGCAGTCCATCGCCTTAACCACTCGGCCACCTCGTCCTATTGCTTTTGTTTTCATAGGATGATTAGATAATTGTCAATATTGCAGCATGTTTTTCATGTTCCTGGGAAGTTTGTAAAGGCGTTAAATGCAGGGGGGCACTTAGGGCCAAGTACACAAATTTTCATTTCGAGTTGGGGGATTAGCTCAAATGGTAGAGCTTAGCATGCGAGAAGTAGCGGGATCAATGTCCGCATTCTCCACTAAAGCTTAATTAATTATGTGCCTGTGATTAATGGAAAATGACCAGATTTGTAAACAAACATTGCTCACTTTGAATCAGCAGGATGCACCGTCGTGTCATTGAATGCAAAAGGACTTTTGAATGGCATTAATGTGTTTTTTCTTGATGATCTGAGCACAATGGATTAGCAGTCCATCATCTTAACCACTCGGCCACCTCGTCCTATTTCTTTTGTTTTCATGGGATGATTAAATGAATGTCAATATTGCAGCATGTTTTTCATGTTCCTGGGAAGTTTGTAAAGGCGTTAAATGCAGGGGAGCACTTAGGTCAAGTACACAAGTTTTCATTATGTGTTGGGGAATTAGCTCAAATGGTAGAGCTTAGCATGCGAGAAGTAGCGGGATCAACGCCCGCATTCTCCACTAAAAATCTTAATTAATTATGTGCCTGTGATTAATGGAAAATGACCAGATTTGTAAACAAACATTGCTCACTTTGAATCAGCAGGATGCACCGACGTGTCATTGCAAAAAGGACTTGTTGAATGGCATTGACATGTGTTTTTCTTGATGATCTGAGCACAATGGATTAGCAGTCCATCATCTTAACCACTCGGCCACCTCGTCCTATTTCTTTTGTTTTCATGGGATGATTAGATAATTGTCAATATTGCAGCATGTTTTTCATGTTCCTGGGAAGTTTGTAAAGGCGTTAAATGCAGGGGGCACTTAGGTCAATTACACAAGTTTGCATTATGTGTTGGGGAATTAGCTCAAATGGTAGAGCGCTCGCTTAGCATGCGAGAAGTAGCGGGATCAACGCCCGCATTCTCCACTAAAACTTAATTAATTTTGTGCCTGCGAATAGTGGAAAATGACCAGATTGATAAACACCTGCTGCACAATCGAAATCAGCAGGACGCAGCTGCGTGTCGTTGCAAAATGACTCGTTGAATGCATCAATGAGGTTTTCTTGACGATCTGAGCCTTTCTCCAAACACTGACATTGTAAGCGAGCATCAGGTAAATGCGACGAGAATGGGATTCGAACCCATGCGTGCAGAGCACAATGGATTAGCAGTCCATCGCCTTAACCACTCGGCCACCTCGTCCTATTGCTTTTGTTTTCATAGGATGATTAGATAATTGTCAATATTGCAGCATGTTTTTCATGTTCCTGGGAAGTTTGTAAAGGCGTTAAATGCAGGGGGGCACTTAGGCCAAGTACACAAATTTTCATTTCGAGTTGGGGGATTAGCTCAAATGGTAGAGCTTAGCATGCGAGAAGTAGCGGGATCAATGTCCGCATTCTCCACTAAAGCTTAATTAATTATGTGCCTGTGATTAATGGAAAAGGACCAGATTTGTAAACAAACATTGCTCACTTTGAATCTGCAGGATGCACCGACGTGTCATTGCAAAAGTACTTTTGAATGGCATTAATGTGTTTTTTCTTGATGATCTGAGCACAATGGATTAGCAGTCCATCATCTTAACCACTCGGCCACCTCGTCCTATTTCTTTTGTTTTCATGGGATGATTAAATGAATGTCAATATTGCAGCATGTTTTTCATGTTCCTGGGAAGTTTGTAAAGGCGTTAAATGCAGGGGGCACTTAGGTCAATTACACAAGTTTGCATTATGTGTTGGGGAATTAGCTCAAATGGTAGAGCGCTCGCTTAGCATGCGAGAAGTAGCGGGATCAACGCCCGCATTCTCCACTAAAACTTAATTAATTTTGTGCCTGCGAATAGTGGAAAATGACCAGATTGATAAACAACTGCTGCACATTCGAAATCAGCAGGATGCACCTGCGTGTCGTTGCAAAAGGACTCGTTGGATGCATCAATGAGGTTTTCTTGACGATCTGAGCCTTTCTCCAAACACTGACATGGTAAGCGAGCATCAGGTAAATGCGACGAGAATGGGATTCGAACCCATGCATGCAGAGCACAATGGATTAGCAGATTAGCAGTCCATCGCCTTAACCACTCGGCCACCTCGTCCTATTGCTTTTGTTTTCATAGGATGATTAGATAATTGTCAATATTGCAGCATGTTTTTCATGTTCCTGGGAAGTTTGTAAAGGCGTTAAATGCAGGGGGGCACTTAGGCCAAGTACACAAATTTTCATTTTCGAGTTGGGGATTAGCTCAAATGGTAGAGCTTAGCATGCGAGAAGTAGCGGGATCAATGTCCGCATTCTCCACTAAAGCTTAATTAATTATGTGCCTGTGATTAATGGAAAAGGACCAGATTTGTAAACAAACATTGCTCACTTTGAATCAGCAGGATGCACCGACGTGTCATTGTAAAAGTACTTTTGAATGGCATTAATGTGTTTTTTCTTGATGATCTGAGCACAATGGATTAGCAGTCCATCATCTTAACCACTCGGCCACCTCGTCCTATTTCTTTTGTTTTCATGGGATGATTAAATGAATGTCAATATTGTAGCATGTTTTTCATGTTCCTGGGAAGTTTGTAAAGGCGTTAAATGCAGGGGGGGCACTTAGGTCAATTACACAAGTTTGCATTATGTGTTGGGGAATTAGCTCAAATGGTAGAGCGCTCGCTTAGCATGCGAGAAGTAGCGGGATCAACGCCCGCATTCTCCACTAAAACTTAATTAATTTTGTGCCTGCGAATAGTGGAAAATGACCAGATTGATAAACAACTGCTGCACATTCGAAATAAGCAGCATGCACCTGCGTGTCGTTGCAAAATGACTCGTTGAATGCATCAATGAGGTTTTCTTGACGATCTGAGCCTTTCTCCAAACACTGACATGGTAAGCGAGCATCAGGTAAATGCGACAAGATTGGGATTCGAACCCATGCATGCAGAGCACAATGGATTAGCAGTCCATCATCTTAACCACTCGGCCACCTCGTCCTATTGCTTTTGTTTTCATAGGATGATTAGATAATTGTCAATATTGCAGCATGTTTTTCATGTTCCTGGGAAGTTTGTAAAGGCGTTAAATGCAGGGGGCACTTAGGCCAAGTACACAAATTTTCATTATGAGTTGGGGGATTAGCTCAAATGGTAGAGCTTAGCATTAGGGGATTAGCATTCTCCACAAAGCTTAATTAATTATGTGCCTGTGATTAATGGAAAATGACCAGATTTGTAAACAAACATTGCTCACTTTGAATCAGCAGGATCAACGTGTCCAAAAAAAGGACTTGTTGAATGGCTCCATGTGTTTTTCTGAAAGCACAATGGATTAGTCCATTCTTGTGCCTGTCCTATTTCTTTTGTTTTCATGGGATGATTAATGGAAAACATGACCAGATTTGTTAAATAAACAAACATTGCTCACTTTGAATCAGCAGGATGCACCTAAAACGTGTCATTGAAAAAAGATTGACTTGTTGAATGGCATTGCAAAATGACTTGTTGAATGCATCAATGAGGTTTTCTTGATGATCTGCCTTTCTCCAAGCACAATGGATTAGCAGTCCATCAGGTTAACCAAGATTGGGGCCACATGCAGAGCACAATGGATTAGCAGTCCATTAACCACTCGGCCACCTCGTCCTATTGCTTTTGTTTTCATAGGATGATTAGATAATTGTCAATATTGCAGCATGTTTTTCATGTTCCTGGGAAGTTTGTAAAGGCGTTAAATGCAGGGGGGCACTTAGGTCAATTACACAAGTTTGCATTATGTGTTGGGGAATTAGCTCAAATGGTAGAGCGCTCGCTTAGCATGCGAGAAGTAGCGGGATCAATGCCCGCATTCTCCACTAAAACTTAATTTGTGCCTGCGATTAGTGGAAAATGACCAGATTGATAAACAAATGCTGCACAATTAGAATCAGCAGGATGCACCTGCGTGTGGTGGCAAAAGGACTGGTTGAATGCATCTATGAGGTTTTCTTGATGATCTGAACCCTCCTCCAAAAACTGTCATCTCCTGGTAACATGGTTAGCCACCATCAGGTTAAATGCGACGAGATTGGGATTCGAACCCATGCGTGCAGAGCACAATGGATTAGCAGTCCATCGCCTTTTTTTCATCAAAAATTAAATTAAATTTTTCAGTTATTCATAAATAATGTAAAAGATGTTATGTGTATAGTTGAAATGGACATTGCATTCCTTTCACCCAAAGTCCAACAGAAGTTTACCATCTCCTTTTATCTTAATAACGGTGCTACCTTCAATAAAGTCACTGTAAAACACCCCCTCCTTGACAAATTTGTGTATCATACTTCTTCATCATACATCTTTTGTCATGATGATGCTCTTCAACATATCTGAGACTTCAACTCTTTTCATAATGGGCAATGTTCCTCCTCAGCTTAACTGCATACCTGGCATGGCTCAAAGTGTTGTTTAGTAATAATCCTGTAGGTGAGTGTACAACACAGCATGAAATATCAGGTCTGAAATCTGCAGTCTTCCCCTGAGAGACTGTGTGTAGCACGGGACCACATTATCCCCAGAAGCTTTATTTCTGAAACAACTTATTTCAGATCCAATGTTTTTGTTCTCAGGGATGCACCACATCCTGAAATCCAGACGAAAGTACGATCAATGGAAACGGCGAGGTGAGAAAGCATAACAAGAAAATTACTAAACAACACTTTGAGCCATGCCAGGTATTCAATAGTAGAAGCCTTTACGCTAATTACGCTAATTTTTACAAGATTAAAGACTACCTAGACCAGTTCACCTCACCGTTCAGTGTAATCGCAATCTCGGAGACCTGGATTAGTCTGGAGAAAGGGGTGGAATTTGAGTTGGATGGTTATAATCTGAATTATGTAAACCGAGGCAACAAAAGGGGAAGGGGAGTTGCACTTTATGTTGATAGAAGACTTAAGTACAAGATTGTTGAAAGTATGACGGCTGCAATTGATGATATATGTGAATGTATTACTATTGAAATAGATATGGGGAAAAGGAAGAACATCATTGTCAGCTGTGCATACCGGGCTCCCAACAATAGCATAGAGAAGTTCAAGGAGGTGATGGAGAGTATGGCTACAAACACCAAGCAAAAGGTAACTTTTCTCTGTGGCGATTACAACATCGATCTTCTGAATCCTAACAAACTAACACCGATAGAGAAATTCATGGATGCAATGTACAGCAGAAGCTTGTATTACATTACATTACATTACAGGTCATTTTAGCAGACGCTTTTATCCAAAGTGACTTACATTACACTTTAAACCCATGACTTTTTCACATTTTGCCTGGGGAGCAATTAGGGGTTAGGTGTCTTGCTCAGGGACACTTCGACATGGAAAATGGAACATGGGGCAGCCTGGACTCGAACCAACAACCTTGTGCTTCCCAGCACACCTTCTATAACCCCTGCGCCTTATGATTCCTTCCTGCAAACTTTTCTGATGTTATATGACAGATGCTGTCCAATTCAGCAAAGCAGAAAAGGAGCAAATCGCTCAGATAAACCTTGGCTTACAAAGGGTCTGTTGAACGCCTGTAAAAAGAAGAACTTCTTATATAAAGAGTTTATCAAGAATAGAAATAAGGAGAAAGAAATGAAGTATAAAAGATAAAAAAATAAATTAACTGATATTATGCGAAATAGGGCGGCACGGTGGCGTGGTGGTTAGCACTGTTGCCTCACAGCAAGAAGGTCCTGGGTTCGATTCTGTGTGGAGTCTGCATGTTCTCCCTGTGTCTGCGTGGGTTCTCTCCAGGTTCTCTGGCTTCCTCCCACAGTCCAAAGACATGCTCTGGGGATCAGGTTAATTGGGGACTTTAAATTGCCCGTAGATGTGTGAATGGGAGTGTGAATGGTTGTATGTCTCTGTGTTGGTCCTGCGATTGGCTGGCGACCAATCCAGGATGTACCCTGTCTATCGCCCGAAGTTGGCTGGGATGGACTCCAGCCCCCCGCGACCCTGTGTGCAGGATAAGCGGTTTGACAATGGATGGATGGATGGATTATGCGAAATTGTAAAAAGGATTATTATTGTAAACTACTAGATAAAAATAAAAATAATATAAAGGAAACATGGAAGATCTTAAATTCAATTATAAGAAATCAATCGACCAGCTCTGGATTACCAGAAGAAATTCTAGATAATGATAAGATTATTAATGACAAAAAGGAGATGGTAGAAGGCTTCAATAAATTCTTTGTAAATGTGGGCCCTAAACTAGAAGAGCAGATAAACCTTCCGCAAGGGGGATGTGTAGCACAATATTTGGGCAAGAGGAACCCAGATACTATCTTTCTGAAGGACACCGATAAAAATGAAATTATTGCCATAGTTAATAACTTTAAAAAAAAACATCAAGAGACTGGAATGGTATTGATATGACAATAGTAAAAGAAGTCATTATTAATATAGCAGATCCCCTAGCACATATCTGTAATGTTTCACTTCAAACGGGCTTCTTTCCAACCAAAATGAAAACTGCTAAGGTAATTCCGATTTTCAAAAAAGGTGAAAAAAACCTTTACAATAATTACAGACCAGTCTCCCTGCTTTCCCAATTTTCCAAAATTTTGGAAAAAATATTTGCTACAAGGATGGACAGTTTCATAGATAAACATGGATTACTCATAGATATTCAATATGGTTTTAGGCCAAACCGATCAACATCATTGGCACTCATGGACTTAGTAGAAGAACTGACAAGCACAATAGATAACAAAAAGATGGCAATAGGGGTCTTCATAGATCTGAAGAAGGCATTTGACACAATAAACCATGATATACTGCTACACAAACTGGAAAGCTATGGGATCAGAGGGGTTGGACTAAATTGGGTACAAAGTTACATAGGACAAAGAAAACAGTTTGTACAGATAGGGTATAAGAAGTCCACCTTAAGAAATATTACCTGTGGTGTGCCGCAAGGATCAATACTGGGTCCAAAACTATTTATTATTTATATAAATGACATAAGTAATGCTTCCAGGATCCTGAAAAATGTTACTTTTGCAGATGACACAAATGTATTCTGTGAAGGAGGGACCTCGAACAGTTGTTGGAGGCGGTCTCGACTGAGTTAACCAAGCTGAAATTGTGGTTTGATATAAATAGATTATCACTTAATGTAAAGAAAACCAAATTTATGGTCTTTGGTAAAAGTAACACACAAGCAAACACACATATTGAACTAAAGATTGATAATATAAAAATCGAAAGGGTGTTTGAATACTCCTTTCTAGGTGTAATGATAGACCACAAGCTCAGCTGGAGGCCACAGGTCACTCGTGTACACTCAAAATTGGCACGATGTGTAGGGATACTAGTCAGAGTCAGACATATATTGAATATACAATCACTGCATACACTGTACTGTACACTGTTTGCCCCCTATTTGAGTTACTGTGTGGAAGTGTGGGGTACCTACAAAAGCACCCTACAGGCAATATGCACAATTCAAAAAAAAGCAATACGGATAGTTAATAAGGTGGGGTACTATGAACACACAAACACATTATTTCTGAAATTAAATATATTAAAATTTATGGACTTAAAAGATTTTAAAACGTTACAGATTGTATTTAAAGCAAGAAACAGCCTACTCTCAGGAAACATTCAAAGTTGGTTTAGCGACAGACTAGGAGACTATAATTTAAGAGGGAGACTGAAACTGAGGCAACCAAAGGTGCACTCTACGCACAGCAGGTGCATATCGGTCTGTGGGGTGAAGTTGTGGAACAATTTACCAGATAAGATCAAAGATTGTAAACATATTGCACAGTTCAAAAAACATCTTAAATTATACACATTAGCCAAATATGAGATCTGTGAAAATATTCAGTGACGGAAATTTAAATTGTATTTATTTGTGCGTGTAAGTATGCGTGCGTGTGTGTGGGTGAGAGAGTGTGTGTGAGAGAGTGTGTGTATGTATGTATGATATTAATCTTCAAAGTAATATATACTAATTGAGAATATGGATAAGATAGGGGTGGGTATCTATAAGCTTTTTTGCTTTTTTTTTTTTTTGCTTCCCTCTACTCCTTTTCTTGAACAAAAGGTGACTTTTCTAATCTTGTGGTCTATGTCTATGTTGATTTTTAAATTTTTTATTTTTTAATGTCTACATGTTCAAGAAATAAAATGCTTCAAATCAAATCAAATCAAAATCAAAAAGTTATCATTGCATACTATGCTTTCTGTCTCTTGTTCACTATGATAAAGGTTTTTGACACATTTCAACACAGCTTCATTCAGTTATAATCGACACTCTTGAAGGGACCAGTATACTACATGAGAAGCTAATAAAATGTTCTACTAAATGTATTCAGTCAGTGTTGCCGTGGGGTCCAAGACACTGGTTCGGGTGAGTGTTTCCAGGTAAGTGCTTGTTGGACCCCCATCATCATTCACATGAACCATGACGCACACGCCCCTGTAATGTAAACTGCTTGAGACAATTGCTTTTCACTCAAACAGACCTTGCGACGGGAAGTCAATTGGTTTTCCGTTTCCTGTCTTGAGATCTGCTCAACTCCATCACATCATGTAAGCGTTAACATTTTCTAAAGAACATCCTGAAACCGTGTCGTTGCGAGAATGTCTGTTTCATTAGTTGGACCGTATCTAACGGCATGTTAGCTAGTTATGGCGCCATTTAACCAAAAGTAATGTCATATAGCTTCACGGTGAGACCGCATAGACAACGGTGTTCTGCTAACGTTAGCTCCCGTGGCTAAGCTATCCGGATAGCATCGAGCTTGCTGGATAATGTCCATTTGGGTAACGTTAGCTACCGTGGCTAAGCTATCCGGATAGCATCGAGCTTGCTGGATAATGCCCGTTTGGGTAACGTTAGCTCTCGTGGCTAAGCTATCCGGATAGCATCGAGCTTGCTGAATAATGCCCGTTTAGGTAACGTTAGCTCCCGTGGCTAAGCTATCCGGATAGCATCGAGCTTGCTGGATAATGTCCATTCATGTAACGTTAGCTACCGTGGCTAAGCTATCCGGATAGCATCGGGCTTGCTGGATAATGTCCATTCATGTAACGTTAGCTCCCGTGGCTAAGCTATTCGGATAGCATCGAGTTTGCTGGATAATGTCTGTTCAGGTAACGTTAACGGAAACGGGTTCTAACTGTTTCACAGACGCCAGCGTTTGATGCGGTGTTATTGAAAGTCTGATGTCGTATGTAGAGAAATATCAGTAAAATGCAGCGCAAATCTTTAAAACGCATCTACACATGATCACGTCCCCATGGGCCGATAACCTGCGCAGTTCACTCAGCGGAACCCTCACAGGTTCTGAACTAAGTTAACGGCGTAATACGCTTCTTCAATAACGCGGGAGAAAGAATATTCCGCCAGCTTCACGATAACATGCATATTTTTTTCAGCTTGAGTTATTCTTTTTTAAATGAATAAAAGTTAATTCCTTATTCATTCATGTATCAACTATGTTACGTTTAGGAACCACCATTGCGAAGTCGGAGCTTAGTAAGCTGTTTTTTTCCTTTTGGTTGTTGGCCAGATGACCAGGCGTTATGTCTGTATGGAAACACTGGTCTGATATGTGATCCCTTTCTCAGCAGAATGCCAAAATCAAAGGAAGTTCTGTCTTCCACGTCTGGAAGTGACTCTGACAGTGAAGTAGAGACCAAGGTTTGTGCTGACATTGGAATATGTCAAACATCCTACACGTTCTGTATCCACCCACAGTGGTAATTATCCACAAACAATGCGTGGGTGGTTATTTACTCCCCCGCAGTTTTGAATCTAGAAGACCTTGAAAAGATGTAGTCGATACTGAGATTTGAGTACTATCCACCAGCCAGTCTCTTCTAGCCACTGCCAGCTGGCATGGGACCTTGCTGGTTGAACCGCCAGTTCAAAAGATGCTGAGAATATCTGCTTCTTGGATTACAAAAGGGGGATGTATATAGCAAATAATATATTTATTTACATATATATTATTGCCATAGGACAGAACTTATTCATTAACTGATGGCAATGATACCAAGTTTAGTTTTCTCAACTGTTCCGCTCGTATCAACACACGTGAGCCTCTGAACTGTAAACCGCCTACATTTACAATGCATGGTAAGCACAAAATGTGGGATAAGGATTTAAAACATGTTTTCCACAGGCAAAGCGAAAGAAGGCAAGTGTGCCCGAGAAACCAGCCAAGAAACCAAAGAGCGGAGAGAGCTCCAAGCCGGGTGGCTCAGCCAAGGGCAACAGTAATGCAGACGACAACATGTTCCAGGTGAGTGCGACAGGTACACTAAATAAGTCGGTTTATTAAGGTGAATTCTTGAAACCGATTGAAAGATGAAATAACGTTTTATTAACACCGTTTGCAATGTGCACTCAGGTGTTTTACAGCTGAAAAGATATTCAATGTTCTACATAAACATGTGGACGAGTATTGTTTTATACTTTTGGAAACAAATCTTTACCTAGAAAAGTCCAGTCAACAGTTGTTTTGTTTCTTACAGATTGGGAAGATGAGATACGTCAGCGTGAGGGACTTCAAAGGTAAAGTCCTGATTGACATCCGGGAGTACTGGATGAACCAAGATGGAGAGATGAAACCAGGCAAAAAAGGTGATTAACTCTAATGCAACAAATGTTTTTGTAATAACTTTTCAGTTCTCAACATGCGATCGTTATCTGAAGAGCTACGCTAGGAGCTGCAACGATGGAGTTCTGAGTATTTTAGTTTTCTGCTTCCAATACCAGCGCAAAAAAGGGTACTGCATTCGATGTACCCTTGATAGGACCGGCCTAGAAGTCTAGAAGAAAGGCCCCGCTTGTCACTTGATTTGTTGTCTCTTTGACAAGCGTCCGGTCTTGTTTAAAACCGCATTGTGTTCACATACCATAAAGCAGTGTGCGTTAGAGCACAGCTACCATGTGAACGACCGACCGCCGTCTCCAAATCACTCCTCCGCCGTCCAAATATGGTCACTCCCGTTCTTTGGTCGCAGAAAAAGCAAAAATGGCAGCGGACAAATCATTGAACTCTGAGGCTTTGTAGCGGCTTATGGACGTCCGTGACTTGTGTAGAAGGACACCGTTTGACCTCTGCTGACATTTCTTCTAGGAATCTCCCTGAATCCTGAACAATGGAACCAGCTGAAGGACCAGATGTCGGACATCGATGACGCCATGAAGAGAATATAAGCGTTCCCTTCAATGTGACCTGTTGAAGTAATTCTGTTAGATTAGCTTATGTTTTTTTTTTTAAACTTCTTGTATTATTTCCTAATGGACTGGTTTAGTTGTTTTATAGATCTAGTCTTGTCCTCATTTTCTGGTGGTGTGTAAAACCCAGGTGAAGTAAAGTTGTGGGTGGGGGAACGTTTCAGTTGGTGGGTAGAGTACAGTGGTGTTTTAGTATTGAACAATTAAAAAAAAAAGGCTCTAACTTAATATTGTTGTCTATGTGTCTGAATTTGTGTTCACAAATGTATTGTGTACATTTTGTGTTTGATCCTTGACCTTTTGTAATACTCTTCACCTTTGAAAGCCGTGTCTGCTCTAATGTACCTACGAGCCATCAGATTCACGGAGAACCACGCGATTAGCTTTTAAAAATAAACTTATTACACAAATCTGCAATTGTGATTGTTGAGCTTTGTTTTGGTCTGGAGTTACCTGTAAAACCGCTCCCTCGGTCCTCCAGTGTCCTACAGCGTCCCCCAGGTGGCAGCAGAGCGCTGGAGACAAAGGCGCTGCATCCTTCTCAATGCTGCTGGCTTCTGAGGGATTGTTCTGTACTTCTGTGACTTCCTGCAGAGCTCTTCTGCCAACTGAGGCATGCTGCACCGCTGGAACACTGAGACAAGCTTTCGGTTTTTCTCACAGTAGCGTCGTAGTTTGAGGTCCTCCCACGTCTGCTGCTGTGATGTCGGGTCGAGGGGAGTCCACGTGGTGTCTGCAATGACATGCGAGTTATCTATGCAGGTGGCAATAAACCCAATGAAGAGCATCTGAGGAGTCAGTTCATTCATAGAAAGTTAAAGTTGTATTTCTGACTTTGGAAGTAATTTAGTCCGACCAGTTTCATCAACGTTACGCTAAACCTTTTCAAATTAGAAGTACTATAGAACTTCCAGCATAAATGCTGTAATAATAAGCTTATTACAGAAGCTACTGTCCACCAGCTTCGAGCTATAAGGGGATATTCCCGTAAATCAAGCCAGGACTTGCGTTGTTGTACCTCTGAGCACATGCTCGTAAGCTGGAGTCCAGATGGGCCTTTTTCTCCCAGACCCAACCGGCGTGGAATTGTCAGAAGCCTTTTCTGTAGCAAGTATCCCCCTGAAGCATCGCGGCTCTCTGTAAAGTTCACATCTTCTTGATGCCTGCTGAGAAGAAACGGGGGTGCCGGTAACTGTTTGAGCAGAATGACTGTTTACTGGTGTCCTGTCCAGTGTACGGACAGCGGAGTGGAGTCCTTGTTGACATTTCCCAGGCGCTTTTCTACTGCGTGGTCGTGCTTCCAGCAAGCAACGGCACCTGACAAAGCCGGAGCTTGAGAAACACGCTCCTCAAACATTTCATCGGCCTGTTGACTCACGCATGCCTGCACGATTCTCTCTTTGCTCTCTCTTGGCATGAGAGCTCTGACGTTGGCGATGGTTCTGAAATAATGCCCAGGTTGTTCTTTAGACGTCACTTGGGTCTGTGTTGTTCTTTACCCATCGGCATGTACGTGAGCTCTGGGAAGGACAAAGTCAAAGCGCAGTCTTTATGGTGGAAGGTTGACTAATAAAATACATACAAAGAGAAATGTGTCTTTGTATATTTGAATCGCCCTCCGCGCAGAAGGACCGAACAGAATCGGTACCGAGAGTCCTAGTCAGAGTTTTTATTTTTAAGACAGTAAATGAATGCAGACGTCAGAGGGAAACGACATAATGGTACAGAGATGTTCAGTCAGTGGGAGCTGCCAAGGCCAAGTCGATGCACGCAGTTCAGCTGGAGAAGAGTTCTGTGGGACCTTTCATTATACGACTCATCCGTGTCCTTGTTTCTAAGGGTTTCATGGTTGTTGGTTATTTCTACAACACAAGGCGTATCCAGCTAACCCTGCAGACACCAGACCCGACTATCTGGGTTAACGTGTGTTCAAAAATGCCTTAAAGATAAATTGTGATTAGTTCTTTCACATATTTTTAGTCAACAGAGGGCAGCATGAGCCAGCTCATTGTTCATCTATTCACCAGCCCACCCGTTCCACACTATGTGGATGGGGAGAGGCCAAGACCTAATTAATCGTATTCCTTCATTACATAATATTGTTGTTGGAGTAGAATTAACTATAATTTCCTCTTCATAGTCAATCATGTGCGCCTTCTGAAGTGACCGCGTGTACAACAGGAGCCGACTCGCTCTCAAGGGCCGTCCACAAACACAATAAAGGCGGTGGGCACCCGTTTAAAAGGTTCTCGCATGTGGGGCCAGTGGCATCACATTTCCACAATATCTCAGTCCAGATTAGAGGGCACTGCATCCCATTCTGTCCACTCAAAGGAAACCTTAAAGGGCCCTTCTTCGTCAGAATGGGGCTTTATCACCTTCCATTCCCTGGAACCAAAAGGTCACATCTTCACATTCCCTCCACTCAAAGGGAACTCTGAAAGGTACAGTGGCTGGATTGGAATTGTCAAAAGAATGACCCCCTTAGGTCTATTCCTAACCACTATTCCTCGACCTCTGTGGGAAACGTCACCGGGTCAAGGAAAGATGGTCAGGAGCCACGTAGCTGTGATGGACGGAGACGCATGTTACTGACGTCACTCTTGCAGTGTGAGTCCTGCAGACGACACAAACGACAAGGTTCAAAGTAAAACTTAACGAGGCTGCAGCATTAAATGAACGGTTACTCGCGTGATCTGCGTTTTTACATCATGATCGTTAGTTCTCGTCAAGGATGGTCCAGTGGTTCCTGTGCTAAAGGAAGCATTGCAGCTCCTTTCCTTAGCATTAGAGAATTCCTACAGCTCTTATCATGACGCCCCTTCCACTACTTCCGGGTCGTTCCACCCAGTGAGGAACGTTTGAAAGTTTGAATCCAGTCTGAATTCTTTCTCCTCTACAGGATACACAGATACGCTAGAGGGCACTTCATCACGTGGCGTCTTTCATCAAGTCATCCAAGTGATGTAGTTTCTGCCAGCTATGTGAGACAAAGCTCACTCACGCTGTATAGACACCGCTGACATAGTTCTGCCCGTAACCATAGAAACCCCCACGGCCCCGCTGTGTATGTACATTGCATCTATTTCAACAGCAACCAAATCCTGCGTACGCACAGAAGAGTGACCTTTCTAGCGGGATGTGCTGCTTCAAATTCGACTTTGCTTCACATTCTTCCGTCCACAGGACATTTAGGGAAGCCTGTGGAACATCGCTCAACACGTGAGCTGTATAAACAGTGTATAACACGTGCACGACCGTTTCTATCCTCACTGCCTCCAGCAGATGCTGTCTTATGAGCTCTTGACAGCATGTTATGCCTCTTGCTTTTGCAATACTCAGGGGTACAAATGATCCGAGTAAAGTTGATATGATTTCATTTGCAACCTCTTCCACTCATCCTGTTTGCACTGAATGATTTGTTTTCTCTCCAGAACGTCCTCCGATTTGTTTGTTTCCCTTTTCTTGTATAAATACAGGAAATGACTCGGACTTCTTTGCAAACAGCTCTTTATTTATTTATTATTGCTTTTTAATCTGACGTGTATCATTCACTTATGTAATGCTTAACCCACAAAATGCAACCAAATATGGATATTTCAGTTCACAACACTACTATTAGTGGAAGGAGGGAAGGAGACCTCGTAAAACATGCCTCCTTTTTATTCTTTTATTGTCGACATCATGTCGACGGAGTCTGGTTAGATTGGCTATGAGAAATGTCAAGAGCCCACTAGGAAAAGTACAATTAAGTATTATTCATTCAATTTCAATTATTTCATATTAATACAAATGACAGGCAGGGACATAGTGTCCACAAACAGCATTTATTGAAGTACATGAGTACAATGTCAATGTACAATATCATTGTACAAATAACGTGGAGGGCTAAATTAATACTACATGCTTTCAGCATTCTAATGGCATTTGGCAAAAAATACTGACTCTGTACATGTCCGGTGTCTCTACTTGTGTATGTATATTGTTAAGAAGCAGTGTATGAAATGAACAGTTGCATACAATTAGCCTCACTGATGTGCATCAGGCTAAAGCAAAGGCTGCCCATTCCAGTGACGATGATAACACTGATTATTGACTGGTACTATATGTCCTTTTCCTGAGTACTTGTACTGCACTTACCATTTGCTGAAAACAAAATGTTCTGTGTGTGCACGTTAAGCTCTTCCTCTGGGTAATGGTGAAGTCCTGTGCTTCCGAAACACAAAGGAGACCCTCAACTGGCTTTGTCAACAGAAGAGCCGATTCATTTACAAAAGCAAAGCAAGCAGAGATCCTCCTGATAACTGTCCCTGGGTCTGTTGGACGACATGGGGGGTGGAAGCGCAACCGCTCACATTCCTCATCCCCACTCTGCGAATTCTCCTCTACATCCCTGTGGTGAATTGGCTGTCATTTTAGTACACAGCCAGATAAAGAAAGTCGATATTAATCTCTTCTATGTGTCCACGCGGCACATTTCCAATAGATGCGTTGTTTTTTCACAATCTGCCATGAATTCTTCATCTGGATACATTTCAGTGATGAAAGAGACTTTCTCCCTGATCCAAGTCATCAGCGACCTTGTACCGTGCACCTTGACATACAAAGGTGCACCTGACTCACTTTATTTAATAATGATTACCTGTCTATAACAATTCACAATGGCTAAAGTGGTTGGAAGAGTCTTATTTCCAAACAGCCTGTAAACAGGGAGGAGACAAAACCACAATACTAATCTGCACAGATGTCTGCTGGATACAATAATGATCTTCCAACAGGTCACATGCAAATAATAGTTATTTTAGGTTTGTCAGCTGTTGAACATAATATAATAAGCATCAGAATTTTCTGACAAATGATACAATGAAATGTAAAAAATGATCGTGGATTCATTGTTAATCTTATAGTGTGAAATCTTCTCCGGCCCGAAAATGTATGAAAATGTCTAAAAGAACATCCAGTTCTCCAGGCAACACAATTAATTCCCCCGGACTAAACATGTAGACTGAACAAAAACTAATCTGTATACTGTGGCATGTTGCCAGTTCTTGGAAATAAGACAGAAACCAGAGTTTTCAGATAACTAGAGAACGCATTCCTTTGGCCAAAAACATCATGGACACCCTTCTCCACCCTCCTCCACCCGCTCCAACCGTTATCGCAGGCAGCACATTGGAACTGGCTGAGTCTACAAAGCGCTGGTTAACAATGCCAAATGATTCCAACCTTTCACTGTTCCAACCTACACATTCTTGTATCTCTAGAGCAGCTCGTCGGTGTGTAACAGAAAGTGAACTCCACTAAGTGGCACAACAAGCGGGACGCGCTCCTCCCGCCGGGTTGTCCAGGAAGACAGGCTTCTCCAGTCAGCAAGGTCAAATGTCTCTGGGCAAGATACGTCGGTGTGTGAGGGAGTGTGGAATGCAGCGGCAAACGCGTCGGTTGGTTGCACAACTGAAAAGGTGCGATAGAAATACAAGTCAGTTCCCCAGTACAGTGAGCGGCAGCCTCGGGAGTCCCGTCGGATTCATCCGCTGCCCACCTGCGGTCCCAGCAGGCTTCAGCTCAGAGGCGCTGTGACCAACGCTGAATGACAAGCTATGAAAGGCAATTTGAGAAAGGAATGTGTAATCTAATTAAGGGGAACGGTCAAGTAGGTGAAAGTGGTTTAAAGCCTACAGGTTTGGGTTGGTATCTGTATATCACAATGCATTGACACAGCTGGGCTCTAGTCTGTGTTTCATGAACCCATCAAGTCCCCCTCCCATGGTTTAAAAGGTGCACCGTAGGATACATTTCATGCCTAGGCTTTGTTTTGCACATTCTTTGGTATGTGCATCTGTACAATGTTATTGTCACTGTGGTGTCTTTTGAATTTTCCTTTGTAAGTCCAATCTAATTCCAGAAACCTTGAACTATTTACCAACAGAACCTCTAAAAAGCTGCATTTCAAATACGGTCAGGAGAAGAAAGAGAGTGCACAAACCGTTGTCTATGAGATTTTGGATGCACGAAAGCCATCAAACATAAGTTGACCCGTTGTAGCACTGGAATGCATGTCTGAAGGGGGCAGTTGAACTGTTAATGAGCAACCCTGTGTTTTTTATGGCAGCTGTTACTGCTTTTAGTTATAGCGGCTCCAATCACCCATACAAGAAGTGAGGCGGGCAAATAAAGGCCGGTCAATCTTTTTTTTTTCGCCAGCCCAGCTTATTGACATTCCTGTTGTCAAAGTAACAAGTTGAGAGGAAACGGCTAAGCTAGTAGGCATTATACACGGTTTCCTTGGCAACCGTTGGTGTGGTGCTCCAGGGAATTTGACAACTCTCTTCAAACTGGTTATGAGTGGGCTGTGTTTACACTGAGGAGTGTGATGTGTGGGTATCTGTAAGCCAATGTGTTTGGGAATTTAAGCCATGTTTCATTCATCTGCTGCTGTGGCAGCAGTGCTTCCGAAATCATTTAAAAGTGTTTTAAATGAAAGATTAATTGTGGACTCTGACACTTAATATCAGATGGAGGATTTGTCTAAGAGGTGTTTTCCATATTAAGGGATTGCATTAAATTTAGTAGCGTACTGCCTTGCATCGAGTTGTTTGGTTAATCAAAGAAAGCACTGCATCAGCATGTGATTGAACCTGCATATAAAACCTGTGTCTGTTTTTGACATATTTGCTGACATCTCCCCAGAGTCCTTGTTGCCATGACTCCAATACAATTATTTTCAAATAACAAAAGGAAAACGTTTTTGATGTTTCAGTGCCTTTAGTTTGAGTTCATACATTCTACGCTCGGCACACTTTAGTTGGCGTGTGACTGTGTCCTCTTAGTTGGACAGCGTGCCGGGTCTTAGGTGGGGGAGTTGGTGCTCACCCATTACGGCTGCACAGCTGTCCCTGTTCGGTTTTGTGTTACCTTCGTGTGTAGCTTTACATTTGGCCTTTTTCAGGCCATTCGATTTCATCTTTTTCCATTATTGTTTTGGCTTTCGACACTATGGCTCATAGTTATTTATTTATTTTCTTTCCCTTGCAGACTATAACATGTTTTATGGCATTTCTAATGACCCTTTCATGACCTTTTATGGCATAGGCCTACTCTTACATTGTTGTGACATTTCATTAATGTACATATTAAGTACATATTTCGTATGTTTCATTCACTTTTTTTGGGATACTATACCATGACATTTTAGTGAACATTTTGGTGTGTCATTCTATGATTTTTAATTACATACTGATAATTATAATAAAGATAATTATTTTTAAACACAATGTTGTTTGTCGTTTTCAAATAACATACATAGTAGGTAATAGAAAATATGACAAAAGTACACATACATTTACTGCATGGCATGATATATTATGAGATTTTGTTTTGCACATTCCTGACAAAGTACCTGCTAATGCATGGGGCACCGTTTGTAAAATGTTGCACGTTTTGCTACATTTAGCATTATCATATGAACAAAACAGCACTACAATATTCATGTCACTTTTTCGATCATTGAGAGAGAAATTCATGTAAATTCATGAAATAACTTTTCCAAGGATAATGTTTAACAAAGTTGTTAAATAATCTAAATAGTAAATGTAAATATAAATGTTATACCTAAATGTTAAATGTAAATGTTAAATATTAAATCAAAATGTAACAGTGGCAGTACGTTCTCATCTTGAGCTTTTTATTGTTTCTCTTCTTTCAATGTAATGGATGGCATGTTTAGCTATAAGGGAAGTGCCAGAACCGAAGCCCTGTGGAGCCGATTCTGGTGTGTCTGAAAGCTTGAACTCCCTCTGATTAAGTCTAAGTCTACGAGCAGATGAGCCTTCTTCTCATTTGGTTTATTCCCTCACTAAACTTCATAAACAAGAGTCCATTGTTCATTTCAAGTAAGTAAACCAGAGGCCAAACCAATCCAAACTTTATGTGATCTTTTTTAAGTTCCATATCCAGTTGCAGATTGTGGTACTCATGCCAAGAGTTACCCAGATGTTGTCATGGAATTCCTTCAGGTTCCTTTTAGTTACTCTTTTGAAATCCCAGTATTTAACTCGCTTTTTAATATTTTATAAACAACAACAAATCATTTTAAAATCAAGATAAGACAAAAGATTAATAATGTTGCCTCAAAACCCCAATGATATGCAAAGCTGAAGTACAAGAACCATGGAGCATACAGGACTAATGACAGGAAGTATAAATTAAAGAAGGAAGGAAGCCATTTCTGTCGAAGCTGAGAGGGGTTGCATTCCATTGCAAATTGTCAACTTGGCCATGTATAGTGTGAGAATCCTATCTGATAAAAGTTTGTTTTTGACGTCATCCAAGTCCACGGATGATGGTCAGATGGATAAAGTAAAAAATCAACATCATAGACTTTCGGAGAAATAGGGAAATGGGCAAAATGAGTTTTCTTTGTTATGGGGTGAGGGGTTCCTTCTGTGATGTTGATCCCAATCAAACGTCAGGCATCACTCCAAACATCCCCGCCTGGATGCCACTGCTTTGCAGCCTCACATGCAACGGCATAATGTCAACACATAGATTTATCTCCCCCTTGCAGAACTAAACACCGTGTGCACTCTCTGCTCACAGAGAAATCTTAGATTCAGCATAAACACCACAAATTCCCTTTGATGTAGTCGATGCGATCTGGTGTCATACCAGGACACCTGAGGAGGGCTGTCCAGCATTCTCCAGCAATGCTACACTACTGAAGGCTGGGGACAGAAGGACATTATTAATAGAGTCTCCAATGGGAAATAGCAACACTATACTTTAAAAAAACTATGTGGTTGTCTGCTGTTTTAGCTCTAAAATCAAAACAGCTAAAACAGAGATTAGACGACTAACACGAGTGAGCCGGACACTTCAGCAGTGAAGTGGTAGGAAATACTTATTTCCAGTGCTGAAACGTATCTAACTATACGACTGAAGTATTGCCAAGAAGTACATTTTTGATGACTTCTGTAAACTTCACTTGAGTACAGGTCACTTTTTTTGCCTCTATTAATTAAGAGGAACTCCACTTTGTACCTCTCTGCATTTTTTTTTTACATTTAGACTTTTAGAATACCAGTTTATTAACAGTTCATGGCCCGGAAAGGAAAATGAGTAAGTATGTTGTAATTATATTACGTTTTTCATTCTGTATATTTTATGTCTGTATGATGGTTCTGTCCAGGAAGTTGCTCTTGCTGAGACGACAACTAAGGCTGGAACTGATTTAATTCAATTTTCCTAAAATACTTCTCAACGTTCTACTGTAAACGCCATGAAATGTCAGAACAAAATAAAATAGGAAAAGGAAAATACTGGAATGTCCATACATCAAAAGCATGCATTCCTTGGATTGAATAGAATGCTAAATATGTGTCGTCAAATTAGTTGGAATTGGAATTAAGGTTTGAATATGCAAATAATAATCCCCCTCCCCCTTATGTTTTTTGTTCCACATAAATAGCTTCTTCTAAAATTAATAAAACGTAAAAATGAGAGCTTACATGAAAACGACTCCACTCCAGGTGACCCCTCCGAGAGGTTGTAAGTGGTGCAGATGTTTGTCAGATTCCGCTTCCTGCTTTTGTGAAGATTGCAGCAGTTGGACATTAAGGACCCTTTGTCAAACTACTCTCCCTCACTAGCACTTAGCCGTGGGATATTTCTCTACACAAACTACCGTTGCAGCTGTGGATTGTTAGGGGGGTATAAATAAACAAGCAAATTGTGGGATACAGTCACAGCTCTCAGGAAATATCCATTACCATGGTTGCTGATAGATGGCCTGCTTCTGTTATTGTCAGGTCTTGAGCCTAGCTGTTTTGTAATATGTTGTTTTTGCGGTTTCCCTCCAAATGGGCAATGTCTACAAAACACTGAAGCTGTGCTATAGATGTTTTCAATGCATCCCCAATTACCACCATTGTTGCCCTTGCTAGTAAAGTGGTTCCAAAAAGGCAAAGATATTAAGGAGGCAACAAGCAGCATCAGTGGAGAAGTAAATTAGCACTCAGATGAAGTTGGGAGATGAATAAATGCGAGCCAAACTGAGTGAGAAGAAAAGGTGTCACCATTGAGAGCGCTGTTAAGGCAACAACACACAGGTTCTCAGGTTGCATTAGGTCATGGTACTATCTGGACACTGGTCCTGCCTCCTGCCATGGCCCTGCTGACCCCTACTGTCACTACCCTTAGTCCCATTACATTACTGAAGTGATGGTTCATCAGAGGGTGGACCTATCTGATGGTGTTTATATCTGATGGTGTTTATATATGATAGTGGTTTTATCTGATGATGGTTCTAACTGATGGTGGTTATATCTCATGTTGTCATATCTGATGGTGGTCATATCTTATGATAGTTTTATCTGATGTTTATATCTGATGGTGGTTCATCTGATGGTGGTCCTATATGATGGTGGTTATATCTGATGGTTGTTCTAGTTGATGGTGGTTATATCTCATGCTGTCATATCTGATGGTGGTTTGATTTTTTGTATTTGATGGTGGTCATATCTTATGATAATTTTATCTGATGGTGGTTCATCAGATGATGGACCTATCTGATGGTGGTTCTAACTGATGGTGGTTATATCTCATGGTGTCATATCTGATGGTGGTCCTATAGGATGGTGGTTCTATCTGATGGTTGTTCTAGTTGATGGTGGTTATATCTCATGGTGTCATATCTGATGGTGGTTTTATTTGATGGTGGTCATATGTTATGATAGTTTTATCTGATGGTGGTTCATCAGATGGTGGTTTTATTTGATGGTGGTCATATGTTATGATAGTTTTATCTGATGGTGGTTCATCAGATGGTGGACCTATCTGATGGTGGTTATATCTGATGCTGTCATATCTGATGGTGGTCCTATAGGATGGTGGTTATATCTGCTGGTGGTTCTAACTGATGGTGGTTATATCTCATGGTGTCATATATGATGGTGGTTTTATTTGATGGTGGTCATATCTGATGGTGGTTTTATTTCATGGTGGTCATATGTTATGATAGTTTTATCTGATGGTGGTTCATCAGATGGTGGACCTATTTGATGGTGGTTCTAACTGATTGTGGTTATATCTTATGGTGTCATATCTGATGGTGGTCCTATAGGATGGTGGTTATATCTGATGGTGGTTATATCTCATGGTGTCATATCTGATGGTGGTCCTATAGGATGGTGGTTATATCTGATGGTGGTTATATCTCATGTTGTCATATCTGATGGTGGTCCTATAGGATGGTGGTTATATCTGATGGTGGTTCTAACTGATGGTGGTTATATCTCATGGTGTCATATCTGATGGTGGTCCTATAGGATGGAGGTTATACCACCTGTTGATAAAGACAGCTGATCCGCATTCTTTATTTATTTATACATATACACATACATACATACATACATACGTAAGCTGAATGTTATTTACCTCTTAATGTTAGCTAGATCATTCAAGCTTTAAGTAGGCAACGGAACATCAGTGGTAGCTGATGAAGCATTCTACAGGTAGCTTATGAAGCATTATGAGTTGCACTGGAAGTGATGTTTATATGAATGAGTGCAGGATTAACAACAGTGGCTTGGCACCTATATCTTCCCCTGGATGGTCATTAAATGAAGGATATTTTTCTTTGGCTTGCCCACATTTGACCTTCTTCAGTGATACGACTTCTTCAATTCATGCGCCGTATCGCAGCAGAACAGGTGTATTCATACTGAGATGAAATTACTGACAGGTGGATACATATTTAACAATCATGAGACTTGTGAAGGCAGTTGGTCGCACCACATCTTTGTGAGGGGTTTTACGGTAAGTGGATGAATACATATTCACTCAACTCTTCAGATTTGTATTTGTAAATCATTTTGAAATCCATGTAAGTTTCTCTCCGACTTCCAGATGATGGACTATCTTGTGTTGATCCATTACATAAAATCCCAATGAAATGAATTGTAATCTGTGGTTTTACCATGACAAAATGTAGAAAAGCCTAAGCCCTGTGAATGTACTAAATATACGTTTCCTTAACGTGGGCCGGCCTGCGCGCATCCAAGAATAATTATTAACTAATGTTCTTATTGCCACATCCTGATGACAAACATAGATATTCTAATCAAACTTAAGTACATTAAATGCCACATTTGATGATGGTTATTCTACAAATCAAACTCCGTACGCACATTATATAACTGGCTTGGTGTAATAATTTAAATACAATAAGGTCACGGTTTTCACTTCACCCTAAGAAATACCAAAGTTATCATAGTTATATCATACAGAGCTTTAACCAAAAGTTTGCTACTCCAGAACGAAGTAAATACAAAACAAATCTGTTATCAGCCAGCCGGGTGGTAGAGCTGTTTACCAGGTTCACCATCTTTAAATCCCGCACAAATAACACAACCCCAATGACCAGCTAAGAACTAAAGAGGCACTAATATAGACAGAAAATAGCTTTTCATGCAGAAAAACCATGACTATCCCAATTTATTCTTTCTGTTCCATTTTGTGATTTCCTTATAATGGGTTATCATTTATTTTGCTTTATGTCTTTGGTAATGTTAATAAATCACTTAATAATGATCGAGACAATAAGTCATTATTAAAAACCTTTGCATTGTTCTCCTACAGCTCTACGTCTATATTATCAATTGGTTGTGTTAACATTGTTCTCAAGGTAACTCATAACACTAAATACCCAACAGGGAAACAAACCTGATCCAATCACATAGACGATTGGACAGATCAGATAATCGGTACAGCGCTTCAGTTCACGACCACGACCAAACACCAGTTGTTCTAATTAAGGGTGTATTACATGTTACTGCTCTTTAAAGCATTAGTCAATAATTTACAGAGCATTCATGGGTTAGTAGCACAAAACGTTTTTAAGGAGTTAGCACATTTTAAAAACTACATATTGTGACAGAGCCAATCTGAGTTTAAAAGCAATGTGCTCAGTTAGGAATAAGGAATTTAAATTTGTACAAACTGAAAACCTCAAAATCTTCAGCAGCCTAATATCAGTAGCTTATGGCCTTCACTTCTAGTCCGTGAGCTTCAGCTGTATTATTTCTTTAGAGGCTAAACTAGAGCTCAGCCGCCTCACTAGTGCATGCATTTATATAGTGTTCGACACTCCGTCTGCTCAGAATCATTCAGTCACGCTAACCCCCATCTGAATAAAATGTAAAAATCAAATCCAATCATAAAAAATTTCAGAAGTATCCTTAAAAGAAGTAAGCAAACATGGAGGTGGTTGAGCCGGAGCCACGGTTGAGCTAATGATGCTAACAGTGCTAACAGTGTGAACCTGAGGGGGGTAACGGAGAGTCGGGGTCACACTTCTGCATGGCCGCTATCGCACAGCCTGTCTGTAAGAAGTGGGCGTAGTCGGCCTGACGTCACCCAACGGTTTGTGGAGCTTTTCTGAAGCCTCACGTTCCATCTTCCATTCAGGCCGAAGGAAAGGACCAACATCTAATATCGTAAATAGAACCTTGGAGGAACATTATGGCCAAAGCTTTTGATCCACGGGTGCAATCGTATACCTACCGAAGTACGTGGTGCTCTGTGACTGTTACGACTGTCCTGAGGTGCAATAATCCAAAACATTAAAGTATACAAACACAAAGAAATGTCTCATGTTTAACAGCATGGTTCCAATGACAACCATCTCAAAGTCTTTGGTGACATTTGCATGTGTGGTTTTGTGTAAGGGGAAGTGGGGGGTGCTGCAGCGGTTTAAGCTGCAGAGAAATTGGATCTGATGGAGTCCTCTCGCAACTGACGGTGCTTCCCATTGTCACACTCTTCACTGTGCGTGCGACGCACAATGGTAATCTTGTAGTTTTTTCTGCAGAGAAAAAAGAGGCTGTTTTTCATGGCAAAGCTTTTAATTTTTCATAAAATCCTACCGACAAAAATCAATAAGAGTCAGGGATTGGAAAAAACATTCTTAGCAGTTATTTGATCACAACTTTTTTTTTAAAAGTCCACTACATTTTGCCAAGTGACTCTTGACTTTTGAAGCTAAATTCAAATACGCAGTTTAAATAATATTTTTTGATTACAGTCTGTTTCCAGCCTGTGTCATTTAGTGACTTTGTCCTTTGCAGTTAATGATATGCCCGGTCACAGCTACAGGGTTGGTAAGGAGGACAAAAACTAACAGTATGGATGGCCGATTCACAAAAACAAGTCCGAAAGTGTAGTAAAGGAATTTTAAATCTCCAATTTGATTCATTTCTGATTAACTTAAGAGGGCATAACACAGCAACCAAAACACAAGGGCAAAAGAGCACAAAAGATCAAATACTTGCTTTGTCTGTGGTATAAACATTAACCAGCAGTAACGCGCAGCACAAGAGCGCGTCGGCTGCGTGCCGAGGAGTCATCGTCCAATACAAACCTTCATCTTCCAATTTGAGTCCCACCCGATGCCATCATATCGGCTCAATCAACGTTGTCCTTTGTGAATTGTGTTTTCTCTTTTGCTGTTGTATTTTCACCTTGCGACCACCGTACAGAGTCTAAGACCATAACACAACTAACCCTAACCCCCTAACCCTAACACAACCAACCCTAACACTAACCCCCTAACCCTAACACAACCAACCCTAACCCTTACATAACCAACCCTAACCCCCTAACCCTAACACAACCAACCCTAACCCTAACATAACCAACCCTAACCCTAACCCCCTAACCCTAACCCAACAACATTAGCAGACATAAATGACTTACTCTTACCTGAAAAAGAAGAATGCTACAAGCATTGCAGTTCCCAGAACAGCTCCCACTATGACTCCAGTCAAAGCTGATACTCCCAGTCCACCTGAGTGGAAGAGCAGATGTTGGTAGAAGACATGTACTGTGTCATACAGACCGTAGACAAACATAGCGAGTCACCTCCACAGGTGTCCCTATACTGGGGTGTTCATTTACATGATTTCTCTGCTATCTCTGCGTGTGGTCGATGTCTTCCTCTCAGGGTGAAATGCTCTGTGTTGAAGGCAGGAAGCAGCTGAAAAGTTCCATTTGCACCAAAGTAGTTGGCCACCACCTGTGAGTAAGTACACCAGATTATCATCCAGTTCAATCCCCATGCGCATGTTAGGGATGGTGTCACAGCCTTTTCTCACCTCATAGGTTCCTGCTTCAACATTCGTCATTGCCATCAAAGAGAAATCTCCATTTCTGTCTCCATTGGCATCTATTGATACCTGGCCGGCAATCCCTGTCGCCCCCCCGGAAAACAAAGAGAACATCACTTAGATCAAACTCACAAGACAATGTTGGAACATATGTCTACTAGCGTGGAAAAATATTTCATTCATGTAACATTTTGCTAACATGCATTTAATTCATCTTTATAGAGCTGCACGTCCACATGCAGTTCATTTTAAAATTGTTAATATTGCTCAATACCTCAATGCTCACAGCCATATTTTATTAAAGAAATACCAACCCCACATTTTAAAAATGCAGAAACAAACCGTTCTTACATACACTTAATCTATGAAAACTTGGTGAATCCAAGTCGAAATCCAATAATCCTAAAAACAAACAATCTGTCTGAGGGGAATCACAGCACAACTACTGCTTGTTAGACTAAACAGCCCCCAGCAACCTGTCATCACAAGGCGACCCTATCGCATACCATATGGAGAGCACAAACTCAATGTTTGCAATAAACAAAGTGAGAAGTCGGGTGGCTGAGATCAACAGGGAACCGTTGATGCAGCCATACAACCAGCACACTTGACCCCCAGCTTCTCTGCGGACCCCCCGTGCATCGAGGCAAGTCCGCCTCAAGCTTCCCTTCCGTCCTTTTCCTTCGGTATATCCCGGGGCTCCGGCGACATTATCAACACATCCTTTGGGAAGACTCCGTGTGAGTTGTGTGTTTTACCTTCAAAAGTTCTGTTCCACATGCGTGAGATGACCTCGGTTCCGTTCCTCTTACTGTATCCGTTCTTCATGGCCTCATGCAAGGCGATGGCATACAGCAGCATGGCATCGTGGAACCCCTCCACAAACATGTTCACCTGAAATGGAACGTTTAGCTTGATTGAGGTTGTGCTGCGTGAACGGATGACATGAATGCAGACCTCTCATACATACACTTCCGCAGTCTTTGCAGTCATGATACCCGGCTTTCTCCATTTCCATGGAGAAGTTTTCAAACTCGGGCTTGACCGTCCTGAGCAGCGTCAACGTGTTCAGTGAAGCGTAGGCTTGCCTCGCATCGTTGTCATATTTATCCCCTCTCTTCCACGAACCGTTGCCTAGAGTTTGGATTGTAAAAGACACAACAAGGAGCTAAGTAGCCAACCACAGTCCGGCAGAGCGCCGAGGCCTTTTGGTGCCAAAAACATTTAGGAAATAAAGTAAAAACCAAAACATTTCACAAATTCAGAGGCCAATTGCTCGGTCACTTGTTGTCCTATGGTGTTAAAAAGTAGGCTGGGGGTCAGAGCCTTCAGTTTTCAAGCTCCTCTTTTGTGGAACCAGGTTCCACTGTCAGTCTGGGGGGCAGATTCGGTCAGCTCTTTTAAAGTAAAACTTAAAACTTTCCTCTTTGATTCTGCCTATAGTTAGGGCTGGCTCAGGTTAGCCCGGACCAGCCCTTAGTTAAGCTGCTATAGGCTTAGACTGCAGGGGACTTCTTAGGACACACTGAGCTCCTCTCTCACGCTCTCGTTCTACAATAATCCACGTTTTATTAATGCACATGACTAATTCAGCTTCTTTCCGGGAGTTTTTTTGTGCTTTCTCCCCTATCAGGTCTCTGTAGATCGCAGTTGCTTCTGGACCCTGGTCCTGACACCTACCGTGGCCCTGCTGACGCCTGCTGCTGCCATCATCATCATTATTTTAGATATTAATCATATTACTGTACTCATAAACCGACATTACCCTCTCCTAAAGTCTCTGTGCTCTCCCTCCCCACAGGCTTCTGTGGATGGTGGTTCTATCTGATGGTGGTTGCCCCTGCAGTGGTCCTGCTGTGCGCCTGGCTTACTACTCACAGTTACTTGAATCATTTCTGTCATATAATTGCATGTATTATTCATTGTTCATTCTGTACACATGGCATCCATTGTAGTCTGTCCATCCCGGGAGTGGGATCCTCCTCTGACGTTCTCACTAAGGTTTCTTCCCTTTTTTCCCTCTTGGAAGGGTTTTTTCATTTTTTGGGGAGTTTTTCCTGTGCCGATGGTGGGTTTCGGGACAGAGGATGTTGTATGTGTACAGACTGTAAAGCCCTCTGAGGCAAATTTGTAATTTGCGATTTTGGCCTATAAAAAATTTAATGAATTGAATTGTTTTCAGTTCAATATGTGCATTTATCTGTTATCAGTAATGGAATAGAAGTGACGTGTTCTTCTCTTCACCTGCAGATACAGAGAGATGCACTATTTGAGACAATAGAGCTGCAGACATCTTCAAAGGGGCATAAACAAGTTGATTTAATCAAACCCATATATGCGTATGCTGGTTATCATTGGCCCCATGACTCTGCCTTTGAGTGATGATATATACGTTTTGAACCCCCATTAGAGGAAATGAACTGCATTCGTATTGTTAAATACGAATCTCATGGAGTTACAAAACTGTCCCCACCAGACCACGGCTCTAGAGAGAGACTTTCACATTTATATTCTATGTGACACGGGCGTAGTTCGTGAGTGGAGGAGTATTCCGTTGGCTGCAACGTGCACCCCCACCTCTTAAAGGATGTATCGCTAACTAACTGCCCGGTTTCCCTCCTATTTGCAGTGTGCACATTACTTCACCAGCCATGTTCATCGGTATTGCGTGATCAAGAAATGTGCCCTTATGTGTGGGTCTCAGAGGGGGGTCCTGGAGGGTCCCTCGGAGGACTTTCGCAAAATCGCAAAAGGAAACATGTTGGCAAATAAACAAAGCGGATGCTTTCAGCAAAAAGACAAAGAGGAGCATTGTTAATAATATTACCAACTATTATCAATTATACTTAACTTGCAGCTCTGAGTCTGGTCGTCACCAACTTTTTATAGACATTTGAAACAGCAGCTAATCTGTCGCTGTGCACGTATGTACGGACTACAAAGCAGAAGATTCAAAATAAGCATTTCAATATGTGGTGTTGACTTTACCATAAAAGGAGGCGTTGAACAGCTCAACATTAAAGAACATATAATTGCCGTTGGTCAGCCGTCGTCTGTGTGCAGCCAGCATGATCTCTCGTATTCTGTCCGCTCCCATGCACATGATCACCACTGCAGCAAAACACACACACACACACACACACAGTTATAGTCAAGTCATCAGTCTGCATAAATTCCACATGAAAACGAAAAGCTTTAGTAACATATTTATTGACTCCATAACAAAATCAAATGGAAAAATAACAGTTATCCTCAGTTAATTATTCATGTTGGTCGAAGGTGTGACACTTTTCGGGGAATGAATCCTGAAATAGAAAAAGTGCAATTAGCAGAATCCATGTAAAAGTCCTTTGTAATTTATAAAGAATTCAACAGAATAAACCGACCCAATCGCCTCAGTAGCATTCTGACAGAGCACTTTAACAAATATCATTCCAAATATTACTCTAATAGGCAGAAAATAGAACAATTAACATTGTCTTTGCTTTGACATTGTGACCCAATACAACCACTACAAAGTTGATATGTATATATAAATATATATTGTAATGTTATACTGAAAGTACTACATAGTCTGTTTAGGATACGTTTTTAAAAGAGTAAACATAAATGAAGATTCTTAGTGTAAAGCCACAAATAATGAGAAAACAAAACTTTATTCATGCCTTTGACGTGAAGGAGTTGTGACTGAGCGATTTGAATGTCAGTGACGGGCCGGTGGCACATGGTGTGTGTACAGTGGGGATTAATACCTCTGCAGTAAAGGAAGGTTTCATTGACCCCCCCACAGGTCCATATTGAGGAGCACCCATTGAACAGCGTGGCCGCTAGCTCTCCTGGAGGGAGAGGGGCCCGCTTGTCGCATGTGGAGTTTGTAACCGTTTGCATCCGTCATCTTTGCAAAAGAGCAACTTGCATGCGAGGCACAAGGCCTCAGTTAGTCCGTTAACCGTTTAGCGTAGCGGGGCAGCTGCCCTGCAGAACTACTTCCTAAATTATTATCCATAAAACCCTGAAGAGAAGGCTGAATGGAGACAGCCGCTTTCAAAGAATTTCTTCATGTGCTTCCAAAAGGCTCTCTGAGAAAGAGGCCGTGCTGCCAACTGTCTCCCCAGTGATGAAAATCCAGCGACCTGAAACTTTTTCTCAGCTCAGTTTGTTTTGAAAACTCAACATTTTCAAATCATGTGCAAAAAAAGGCTGGAAAAAAAAGGTCCCCCGGTTGATATAGACTTTTCCTTTGGCGATTAAAAGTAAATAAACCGACAAACTAGGCCCGCAGTTGAAAAAGTCCAGCGTCCCGTGTTAATAAGGAAGATTCAGAGTCCTGCTGGAACATTCCTCACAACTCTGTCACTTGAGGGTGAACACACCTCCTGAAAAATCCCTTGAGTCAGTGGGACAAACTTCACCTCAGTGCTGCCAGCACTATAGCACCCTTTAATTGCACTGGGCTGCACACACACTACTGGCCCTTGTGCGTGCTCGGCAGCGCTCGCAGCCAGCAATATTTCAAACTTCTTGATTTTTCCTCTTTTGCTCGTTACAAATGAACTCAGGAATGGGGCAGCACGAGGCCCGGGGCCCCCTCAGTGGCCGCAGTGTACTGGGGGCAGGGGGGCTGTCGTGGACTATTCCTGAAAAGACAAACAGCAAGGACACGTGTTGTCAGAGAGCGGAAGGGGACGAGAAGAGGGACGCTGATGCAGCAGCTCAGAACCTTCAGTCAGAAGATACAGACTCAGAAACACCAACCACCCTGAGACCGGAGCTTCACGTCTTCTTCTGTTTGTTGCACGTCAAGTATTGTGCATTCCTCTACACCGAATATCTCAGTCATACATCCCAAGTGTTTGTTAATAAGAGCGAGATCATCAGAGTTTTTATATCCAGGGATTACAGGAGAGATGTATTCATGTGCAAATCTTACAATACGCATTATTATTATTGAAAATAATACTTCTAAGTGGATATGTACTTCTGTGAAAGGCTATGATCCGAATAGATGCTTCTGTTCAGTGAGAGAATGAATGGAAACTTTTCTCTGGCTACTCGCTGTTTGTTGTGTTTGTGTATCACTGATTGTATGAAAGTGGATGCTGGCGGTTGTGTTGACTCTCGCGTTGCCTCTGAGGGGTTCCCCACTGTGACACCACGGCACCATGAATATACAGCAGCCCTGATGTCAATACATGGCTCCACAAGTCTGCTTTTTATGCTGAATTCTTCACATACTAAAAACTTGGCAATGACGCAGCGTTTCACTTACAGTATGAGGTCTGGTTTAAGGTGCCATAAACCTCTGAAACCCAAGCATTGATTTTACTCCTCTAGATGTTTTTGCTCCTCTGTATGTCTTTAAAAATCCTCGGGTGAAGAAGGTTTGGATTTTTGGACTCTGGGGTTTTGAGGATTTAGTGAAAATGCTGCCAAATTGCAACTTCTTAGCGATTAAAAATATAACCACTTTGATTTGAACAAAGTAAATGGACTACTCGATATCAGGGATTCAATGACAACAACTCCGACTCCTGCAAATCCATCGGCATCAATATTAAGACCTCAAATAAGACACTCGGCGTCGGGGAGGAGAGAGACACAAACACAGGACTTTGACCCAGGAGGCCGCTGTCCGTTTCCCGGACAAACCCCCGTTACAACGCTATGAACCCAAACCGCGACCTCTCCTGAACTTAACCAATTTGTGTGAAGTCAACCATGTTGGAAGTACATTTTAAAGAGAGAAAACATCCGCTATAACGAGTGGAGGCTAACTGCTGAGAGCTGCGCAAAATCTTCCGAAATCTGCTTTAAAAAACAAAAAAAGTCTGAACCGGACTGTGTTCCATCGCGTCCTGTTCTCGTCCACGTGCAACGTGATTATACGTGCACAGCCTGCGGCGCTGCCTTCGCCAGACCTGTTGGACACAATCTGAAGATTTATTACAGCTGGGTCGGACTTTTATGGTTTTGGCCATCGTTCATAGAGGTTACGAGGTTATGATAACCTTGTAAAAGTTAATTACTGAGATTATGTGGAGCACGGTGACGTCTCTCACACAGCTCGGGAAAAAAACAACCGTTTCCTCTGCTTTTCTAAATCCTTTCAATTGGAGGTAAAAAGCAAAGACGTGTGAAAGTGAGAACACATTAAAAGTTTGCTGCAAAACAGAAAACTGTGCACATGACTCCCACAAGACACCTCGGCATGGAGCAGCCGGAGTTCCAACCGCCAACCTTCCCGGCGCACCGCTCTGCTCCACCGTCGCTCCCCTAGATTACATTTGATATTTAAACACATCAAATCTACTCATTATCACAGAGTAGAGCTCGCATCGTAATGCAAATCAATGCAACCTACGTTGACTTCAGCCGTCAGCTTCGTTCCAAGCAGGAGGATGTCAGGGAGGGCGCCCCGGAACAGTCTCACCGAAGATCATAGTTTGGTTATTTTTGACAAAATAAAAAGCATACACAATGTACATTTCTGTATTTTCTACCATAGTGGGCTGAATGTTCAGTTGTCAGTCAAAGCCACACGTGAGAAGCTCTTGTATTTAAACACATCACGTTATACGACACGGTGGAGAGAAATAACTGCGACACTTCAAGGCATCAGATCCCCGATGCTACTGGACGTGCCCACAGGGGGAGTGTGTGCCGCTGTCCCAGGTGCTGAAACGCAGCGGATCAATAGACTCCTCGTGTATCAATGATACGTGAACACACAACAAAGAAAAGCAGGATTTAGTCACCTGAAAAACGTACGCCAACAGCAATTATTATCGTTGTGCCAAACGACCCAAAGAGTTAGAAATAGTCCAATAATAAACAATGAATGCGATTTTGATACCGATATCAGAAACCGGATTTCTGTGACTTGGTACGGTTTTAGGGGGAAAAGAAGAGGTCTTGCACGCTCTGTTATTTGGTTTCCGGGCAGATGGTCAGAACTAAGTAACACTTCAAGAAGCCTGAAACTATTTTGATCATAAAAACATATTTTTTTAAAAAGGACCAAACAGACAGCTGTGGAGGTCTGGGTTGTGTCCCCGTATGCTGGATCGACAAATGACGCCCAAATCTTCTGCGCTAAATAAGGAAAACCACTGGATGCCAGAATGCAGAACGACTCGCTACACTCAAAGGAAACAAATACACGATGAACTACAATCACAGCACGTGTCTATCAAACATGTCGGCATTTAGTTAGATATGGCCGTAACCCCTTTTTTGTGAGGTTGCACTGACCTTTGACCCCCGCACTGTGACCGGCGTACCTCTTTGTGCCAAAGTGGAATCAATCCCCCGCAGACGTTCCTGAGACTTTGCAGACAGACGGACTCGTGAAAGAAAGTACTGACAACCGGAAATCATAAAGCCTCCGGGAAGCTTTAAAAGCAACACGTGTGCAGTTGGTTCCGGCTTTCACAGAACAGCCACGTCCAACAGAGGCTACGCACAACGCCTGAGTGCAACAACCCTGAAAGACACAGCCAGTGGCAGGCCGAGGACATAGGTTACCACATCGCTTTGGCAGCCCCATTATGCCCATGCACATGTTAACGCAGGTTCCTCTGGCTGCCAGCGGTTCATGTAGATCGTGTTCTGCATACGTCAACGGGCTCGGATTCTGATGAGAAGCTGTCCAATCGTTGCAGAAACCCTTCAAGTGCCTCAGTTGAGCGCCTGCTGTGCCAGGAATACTAATTCCCCGCCATCAGGTGCACTTTGTGCCTCTGCAGCATTTAACATGTCACACGGATGCTAATTTATACAGCCTTAACTTCAGTTTAGTTACTCATAAATACGTGATTGGACCATGTGAAATGGTGCAGAATGAGACCACGGCCAATTATTAAGCGTGACTAACCAATGTGGCTCCAGTCTGTGGTATGGATGTGCAGAGATGTCAGCATGTCAGTATCCGCAGATAAAAGAAATGTAATTTAGAATTAAAAGAAGAATAGAAATGTACATTTCGCTCAATTTGCATTCTCACTAGTGGCCATCAGGGGGCGACTCCAGTGGTGGCAAAAAGTTGCGACCTTTTTGAGGATTCTGCTGTCAAATGTGAGAGTAACGCAAGGCAACAATTCGCTCAGATCTTCTACTCTTAAGTCACTGCAGGCATTTTTTCAGCTAATATTGATGAAAAAAAGCAGGTCATATGAGCCAGAAGGATAAGTTAGAATACTGTGGTGTTTGACTGAAAACTACAGTAACACCCTGAAAAGATTCTCACACTGAACAGAAATTCAATTTTCCAATTTGAGCTATTTAAAAATGACTGCTGTTTTTATCACTGTGAAGTTGGTTTAAGGAACGCTGAGAATCGGACAATATGAAACACAACTCACCGTACTTACTGTAACTGTCTTTACTGAAAGCAGCCAGAGAGTCTCACAAATAGAAAGCATGAAAAGCAGCATGTTTTTTATAGGATTCCCTTTGAAACTTTCTTATAAACGACAGATTTCATCAGTTACTTTTTATGAGAAATCACTTTCAATTACTTTACTAACTAAAGCGTAAAAAAGTCATTTCTTAATGAACACCAGGAGAAAAACTATTCTGCTCAAATAACACTCGAAATTGTCAATGCGTTTCTTTTATTTGGACTGAAACGCGAAGCCACTTGAGGAACGACCCACCGTTTCCTCCAGAAGCGTCTTCTTATAGCAACACATTTCCCATTCGCAGTCTGTATTTTCTACTGACCATAGTGAGAAGTGGGAAACACTGCGGACTGGATGATTTGAAAGAAAACACTGTTTAACATGATTTCCTTTATTTTTTTTTTTAATGTAGAAATTCCCCAATCTTACTATAACTGTTATTTGTTTAGTGAAAACTGCCAGAAACACTCAAGGAAATGCTCAAAACGGAATATTATGAAAGAAGACTTTGTCCAACGTGATTTCCTTTACCAAACTATGTAAATTGAATATTATGCACACAGTATGTTACGTAGTGGAGCTCTGAAGCTGTGACGCTCTCCTCAGGAGCTCAAGTGGCTTCTTCACCTCCCACAAACGTATCGCTTCTTACATTTAGTCTTTTTTCAGTCGTTTTATACCACAAATATACATAAATAATTCAGCCAGATTATAATGAATCTTTGTTTTTTCCCTTTCAATTATTTCTGCATGCGTGATTTCATTTACATATTTGATGAACGTGGTTGGATGGGATTAATACTTTCATTGCCAACTGTGCACACGACCATGAAACACTCCACACGTCGCTTATTCCGTCTGACAGGAAAAACAATTATTCCACTATGAGTTGACAAATTACAAATGACAAATCCCTCACTTTTTTCTTCATGTTTTAAGGAATAAAATGCTATATGAATATATCAGACTATGAATGACCCGACACAAAAATGGTGAATATCACCATTCTAAATCTTCATCGCACATTTTTGGATTACAGATGTTCTAAAATGCTGAACGTTGACGTGTAAATGAGGTGTCATCCAACGGCCGCTTCTTGTGAATTTGGCACAGCAGAAAGAAATAAAGGAATGAAATGTGCCCTGTGGATGTTTTCTTTCCACCGGCCTGGAAGGGGACGCGTCATGGGAGCTAAACCTAAAGTTTGCCTGGACGTTGCCTCCACCAACCTTCTGACCTATTCGACCCGCTCAGACGGCACCAGTACCTTCGGTGTCCACGATGTCCTGCAGGAGGTCATCGGTGTCCAGGCGAACCTCCTGCTGGAACGCGTAAATCTTGATGCTGAAGTCGGAGATCAGGTGGTAGACCCCCTCCACCGTGAAGTAGCAGTTGCGCTCCCCCTTGTCGTCCTCGTACACCAGCAGCGCGCTGCTCCACTTGAAGTGCTTGAACATCGCCGCGAACGTCTCCGCCATCTTCACGTAGGACGGCGCGATGCGCGTCAGGTGGGAGTACTCGCCCTGCTTGTCCCCGAAGGCGGCGGCCAGGGCACCTGCCGAGACCACCGGGATGTCCCAGCGGGACGCCAGCCTCACCACCGCCGCCGCCTCGTACTCGCACACCGGCCCCAGGACCAGGTCCGGCTTGCGCACGCACGAGCGGTCCACCATGGCGAACAGGGCATCGTTCACGCAGTCCGAGTCCTCGAAGTGGACGTGGAAGCGGAACCCGGAGTACCGACCCCCGTCCGCCCCCAGCCGCCGCTGCGCGTAAAGGATCGCGGGCTCGACCCGCGTGTGCGAGAACGGGTACGAGTTGTTCCGCGGCAGGAACACCAGCACATCCACGTCCTCGGTGAGCAGCGTCCCCGCCGGGCTCAGCAGCGCCAGCAGGCACACGCACAGCGCGCCGGAACGGGGCATGATGCGACTCTCCGGGTCCCCAAGCGCACCCCTCCCCTCCGACCCCCGGCACCGCAAAACACTTCTCAATAAACTGTTTTCTTTTGCCCAAGTTGTGCGCGCGTGCGGCGGAGAGCGGAGCGCGCCCCCGTGAATCAACGCCTGCGCACCGATGGCGAGTTAGTGAGTTGGTCTCTTAAGAGACGCGCGTGCGCGTGTTTGGTTCTGCGCTGCATGAACGTCTCGCGTGCGGAGGACGCGATGCGATGCGACGATCCGTCCAGCTCCGCGCGCGCCGCCGGGCTGCGCTCCCGAGGATTTAAAGCGGCTTTTTTTTCACGGTGGCTGCGACGTCATCGCGGCGCTGGCCCCGCCTCCTTCTTAAAGCGACACGCGGCCCCGCCTCCGCCGCCCGACAGGTGGAAACTAACAACAGAGCCGCGTAGAAAAGTGTGATACAATAAGCGTGCGTTTAATTGCGCCGTGATCGTGTCGAGCTGCGGCTGTAAAAGATGGACGCGTATGGTTCACGGTGAGTTAAGAAGTTGTCTTTCCATTTTGAAGTTGATTTAAATAAATCCTCATAAATCAACGGTTTGCTGCAAATAAAGACAACAGCAAATATAAAATTGTCAAATTGAATCACATCACAAACCGTTTGTTGTTTTCATTAAACTGCTCCACAGCTGTTGGTGTCCTTGACACCCATTCATAATGATGAAGCTGTATCTTCCTTTTCCAATTAATCAAAAATGATTCTAAAAAAAATTCTAAATTTTCCATTTTGAAGAAGTAACAAGGGAAGTTTGAGGAAGCACAGGAAGTGGATTAACAATATTTACACAGTTGAAAAGATCAATAAGTTCAATGAATAATATACATCAAGAAAGTAAACTAAATGATATTTAATAATGCATTTTGTGTATGTGGCTCACTTACTCCTCAATGAGGAGTAAGTGAGCCAGGATGTCAGTTATAAGTACGATGCACAGGCCCTGAAAGAAAAATGAGATCTCATTCAGCGGTTGTTGTGCGATAGTCCTTTAGTGCCTCGTACTGCAGGAAGTTACACTCCCACCAAGATCTGATCCTTTCAGGTCAGATCACACGAGTCGGAGGAGAAAACAGAAAGGACTAAAAGGAGAGGGAATGTTGTTCATGCATTCATAAGGTGGACTCAAATATAACTGCAATGAACGGTAGTGTGCTGGATGCTCACAACAGCCTGTTATGCCGCCTCCAAGTGGCCAGAAAATCACTACGCAGCTTTAAGTCATTCCAGCCAATTTGGACCTTGCTTGTTGTTCTCCAGCGTTTTAATCTAGAACAAAAACATTGGGTTGTCTCGAGTAAGAAAATGATCTTTTGTGCCAGCAGAACACACACAACACATTAACGTTTCCAACGCAGCACAAAGGTTTAAACAGTGACCGACTTCTGTGCTGTTCCACAATGACAAAAATAAGATGCCTCGCACTTACCGTGGCTCATTAGTGTGCGCCACTAATGACCAACCCGCTGAGCCTGCAGAAGACACATTTCTTTCGAGTGGAATTTGATGTTTTCAACCGTTCTCATTGCGCTGGCAAAGCATTATACCTCTAGATGTGTGCTATCTTTTTCCAAAGAGTCCAAAGTAAGTTTTTTAAGTTGTGGTTGTTGAAGGTTGTCGTGTCACAGCCTCCTTCGCCCACGACGCTCTCGTTTTATGCCTTTGTGCAGATGGACCCACTCATCTAGTTTTCCTGTTTTTGGTTGCTAATAGTTGCACTGATTGGACTTTTAGTGCAATGTGCATGAGCACTATATCGCCAGTGTCGTAAATAGATCATTTTCCGACTTTGGTGTGGAAGAACTCAACAGAGCCAAGACCTCAACCATTAATCAACAACCCACCTGATGGACTGACCCATCCACCTCACCTGGGGTCTCTGGATGGGCGATGAGCCCTGAATTCCAACATTTTTATGAAGAGCCTGTTAAAAGCAGAACGCTGGAATCACATGTGCCGTGCAGATACCTTTTTTTAACGTACTTGTGGTCAACATTTGCTTTGTGCTACACTTTAACAACCAGAAGTTGCCACTTAAGAATGAATTACTTTAGCTAATCAAAACAACCACCAATCCTCTGCAGAAATGTCCAGGCGTCCAGCAATAGACTGTCTCTCCTCCGCTGGCAGCCTTTCACCAGACGACATGGGGAGGAAAAGAGGTGCAGGGTTCTTTGTTTTCTTTTTTTCTGTGAACATGTAGTAGAATTTTTCCTTATTTTTCCATTTAATCCTGTTTAGAGTTGAGTGAAAACACAAAGGGGTCCATTCTGAGTGACAATGAATGCATTTGGTGTTCAGACCGATGACAGTTGTTGTGTATTCTAAACTAACACTTGACAGCAGGAACAGTAACACACTAGTTTGTGCGCTTCCACTGGCATCTGGTGGTCATTTCTTACACGCACACTGTCGTCGCAGCCACAGTTCCATCATTTGCAATCTTAGAAGTGTGAGTACAAAAAGTAGAAAAGGCTGAAATGATTGAATAGAATGATTGTGCGACAGACACAGTTCTGCAACGGAGAGTTCAGACATGCTGAAGTTACCATGATGGGACCGAAACATGCCATGGACATTTGCACATACTGACTTTATTTAAAAAAAGAATCTGTGTTCCAAAGGTCATCTATTGTAAACAAACTGCACCTCCCATTTCAAATAAATCATGATTCAGCAAAGTACACCAAAATAGTTGGTGCTCCTTCCGACTGGGGCTCTTTCTACATACACACACATGTACAAGACAAAACACAAAACGTCAGTCCATCAGAAAACCTGTAAAGCGCTTGGACATTGGTCCCTCTCAGGAGCTTTCCCTGTTCTTGTTGGTCCCAGTCGGGCTCCTCGGCCTGTGGATGAGGAGCCGGTTGGGCCCTTCGTCGGTGGCTTTGATGATTTTCCAGGCGTCGTGGTGCATGAGGCCCTCCAGAGAACAGCCGTTGATGGACACTACTTCGTCACCAACTTGGATTAACCCGGACAGCTCCGCGGCGCCTCCTGTGGTAGGACAGCGACTCAGGTTAAAGACCACCGGCGCGTTCCTCTCCGCTCGCTATAGAAGGCACGCTGCTTTGGGCCTCAGAACCACGCAGCACCAAAGGCGCAGCTGTATCACACAGCGCTATAGAAACCTGTGTAGTTCATTTACTCGTAGCGAAGCCCCACCCCCAGCACTAATCCGTCCAGCTGTTTAGTCAACATAAACCTGAAGAAATACGCAGGTTTTGTAAAAAGAAAGAAAAGGTGATTTCAGTAAAAACTGGTCAAAAAGATAAAGAAAGTAGAAGAAGTCTTCACGTAACACTGTAAAAGTCATCTGCACGTCACCTGATGATCCTGACAACGGACCTGTCATTATTCACATTAAAAAGTAGCATGTGTATACATTCAGTTTACGTTTGTAGGCTGCTAATGTCCCAGGGAACGAGCATCACTACGTATCACTGCGTATCACTACGTATCAATATGTATCACTGCGTACCACTACGTATCACTGCGTATCAGTACGTATCACTATGTATCACTGCGTATCAGTACGTATCACTATGTATCACTACGTACCACTATGTATCACTGCGTATCACTGCGTATAACTACGTATCACTACTTATCACTATGTATCACTACGTACCACTGTGTATCACTACTTATCACTACTTATCACTATGTATCACTGCGTATCACTATGTATCACTGCGTATCACTATGTATCACTGCGTATCACTACTTATCACTATGTATCACTGCGTATCACTTTGTATCACTACGTATCACTACTTATCACTATGTATCACTGCGTATCACTTTGTATCACTGGGTATCACTATGTATCACTGCGTATTACTACGTATCACTATGTATCACTGCGTATCACTGCGTATCACTACTTATCACTACGTATCACAATGTATCACTACGTATCACTACGTACCACTATGTATCACTGCGTATCACTGCGTATCACTACTTATCACTATGTATCACTGCGTATCACTTTGTATCACTGCGTATCACTATGTATCACTGCGTATTACTACGTATCACTATGTATCACTGCGTATCACTACTTATCACTACGTATCACAATGTATCACTACGTACCACTATGTATCACTGCGTATCACTGCGTATAACTACGTATCACTACTTATCACTATGTATCACTGCGTATCACTTTGTATCACTGCGTATCACTGCGTATTACTACATATCACAATGTATCACTACTTATCACTACGTATCACAATGTATCACTACTTATCACTACGTACCACTATGTATCACTGCGTATCACTACTTATCACTGCGTATCACTTTGTATCACTGCGTATCACTACGTATCACTGCGTATCAGTACGTATCACTACGTATCACTACTTATCACTGCGTATCACTGCGTATAACTACGTATCACTGCGTATCACTGCGTATAACTACTTATCACTACTTATCACTATGTATCACCGTATCACTTTGTATCACTGTATCATCTATGTATCACTACTTATCACTACGTATCACAATGTATCACTACTTATCACTACGTACCACTATGTATCACTGCGTATCACTACTTATCACTATGTATCACTGCGTATCACTTTGTATCACTGCGTATCACTTTGTATCACTGCGTATCACTACGTATCGCTATGTATCACTACGTACCACTATGTATCACTGCGTATCACTTTGTATCACTGCGTATCACTATGTATCACTGCGTATCACTACGTATCGCTATGTATCACTACGTACCACTATGTATCACTGCGTATCACTATGTATCACTACGTACCACTATGTATCACTGCGTATCACTACTTATCACTACTTATCACTATGTATCACTGCGTATCACTATGTATCACTACGAACCCCGTCCGTCCATTCATGTTGCTGCTTCTTGAAAATCAATCCTGACTGAATAATAAATAATGATGACAGGCGTTAACAGATGATTGACTGAATATTTAGCTTTCATGTGGACTTGGAAGCAGGGGTCACCTTTAAAGATGCGTTTCACGGTGAGAGGCCTGTCTCCGTGGGACGACGACTTCCCCCCTTCCAGACTGAAACCCAGGCCGGCGGAGGACTTGTGGAGCTCCACCGTTAGAGTGCCGTCTGGACCCACGTCCACCACTGCGGGGCAAACAATGAAGGTTGACGAGGTGACCAATAATATGGAAACAGGTAAGGAGAGGTGGAACTCCTCTACTGTGGCAGAAGCCTTACCTGCTGCGGCCCCCGGACACCTCCTCCCAGTGTTGCTGGTCCTCTTTGGCCGGCCGACAGAGTCCTGTGTGTCCGAGGCGCCCGGTTCGCTGTCCTCGTCCCTCCAGATGACCACCAAGGCTTGACTGGACAGCCTGGCTTGGTGGAGGCTGGAGACCGCCTCGGCGTGGGTCTTCCCTGCCAGACTGGTGCCGTTTATGGACAAGAGGCTGTCCCCTCTCTGGATTGTTCCCTCGAGGCTCGCTGTCCCTTTGGTGAAGACCCGATGGACCTAAACGAATCAGAGCGCAGCATTGGCGGACTCTCATGCAGTCGGTTCACATATTTGCTTGAGTGGATTTAAAGGCTGATCACGTTGTGTAATAGTTGTGACCCGGAGGACATCAGCAGAGTGCTGATCATTGAAGAGCTACCCAGCCTCACAGGAACTGTGCTGTTCCCTAACTTCTAGATCCTCGTCACTTTCACAATGTGAACCGGTGGCTTTAGCTTCTATTTTCCGTATTTCTGCTTTTCTGTCTGGTGTCTGCTGGTTTGTCCCATGTGTAATATCAATTAAGGACGTGTGCTCAGTGTGGGCCCTGAAGGCGGGGCTTACTTGGTCCAATACGCTTTGTTGTGGCTCAGTGTTGTTGTATGGAGGTCATGCTGTTTGTTCATTGAACGATTGTGTTGTGCTGTCACAGCGTCTGATCTACACGCACTAACACACCTCATCAAGATCTCTTTTTTAAGACAAACCTGTCTTACACCCCCTTCTTCTGTCTCTCGAAAGAAAGACAAGCGTAGCCGGACACAACAAATGAAATCCCTGACTGTTTGAATCCCCCAGGAGTAGTAAGAGAGGGTGGCCGCGCCCATTGGAACACAGCGTACTTACCGTTATGGCCTTCTGCTCAAGGTCGACTCCGCCGGCAACACTGAAGCCGAGCCCCGAGCCTTCCTCTTTGCTCAGGACCACCAGCTGAGCGTTACCGTTGACCTGCAGGCAGGTCAGACGCAGAGTGAGTGTGACAACCAAAGGTATACGGCCTGTAGGACGGACACCGCGCTGCTACTAGCGTCACCTCAGAGAGACCCTCGGTCTCCTGCAGCAGGGCCGACACGTAGGACTGAAGTGCCGGGGAGGAGAGCAGGGTTTGCAGCTTACGCCGACTCAGCGGAGAGGAAGCCAGCTCCTTTAAGCTGCAGACGAAAAGGAGCTAATGAGGTTATCCACACCAGTTTACGATGACTTCTACAACAATGTGTTCCTCACAAATGCTTCTAATGTGATTAGTCAGGGTTCCTCAGTATTAAGAACAGACCAGAAAACAAGCCCCAATCTGAGCCAGCAGGTCTGAATAGCATCAGGGTCATCCTCCCTAAGCTGTTATTACGATACTAAATACTAATGTTATCTATGGAGTCGGTCAGTCCTGATCATAAGCACCAAACATCCGCTCATTTTCTGAATATTAAGCATTTAAATGTCATGTCTACATTGAACAATCCATCATCCCTTCTAACATCCAGGACTTTGGTTTTGGGTCTGGAGTCGAGAGCAAATAAGCACACAGCTGCCATCCCATTCGCAGACACAACGCTGCTCATCTGAGACCAACGGGCCACTACAAACTAGCAGGAAGAGCGCAGACTGAGACACACAATACAGAAAATGATGTGCATTTTGTGCAAGTAAGGACCTCAGCGCTCACGGTAAGGAGCCGATAGAGAAAATGAACCAAGGTTTCTCGTTCGTAATGAAACCAAATATTCTCAAATTCATATGCCCAGTCTTGAAATATTTATATTAACTTTTAAAATGAAATTGCAATATTGTCATGATATCACTACACGTGTTCATATACCGATATTTCCTCTCTTTCATAGCTGCCCGTGACTACGACTGCTGGAAGCAGCAACGACGGACATTTTGCAATACACGCGATCGAAAGGCTTCAATGTTCTTCAAGTATCTAAAAACATCTACCTGCCTACACGCCACTACTCTACCTATTGGCTGGTTTAGAGGAGTGCATACTGAGACTTGTCTATCGTACTAAAACACTATCACTACCACTGTAGCTTTGATGCCTTATTGGCCACATTTTGTCTGGTTAAATGAAATAATTGAACTCCCCACCTGACTGCCCAGCCAGGCAGGTGTCCGTGGGTTTCTGGGGTCTCCTGAGCTTCTTTCGTGGATGAAGCATCCCTTCCGCTGTCCCTGTTCACGTCAGCTCTATTCGGGGTTGCAGAAGGTGGAACACTGTCTGTTGCTTTCTTGTGTGTGGTGGTCGTATCCACGGCAGCACCGAGGTCTCTGGTAAAGTCCTCGCTGCATAGTTTTTCCAGTTCGGGCATGCTGAGAGCCCTGAGCTGCCGTAACCTGCTGCGCGCCAGTTTGCCGTGTTTCCTGCGTAGCAACTGAGGGGTCTGCGGGGCCGTCCCATCCGGCGCTCTGAGACCTCGACCCTCTGGACTGCCGTCCGCCACAGGGGACGCTTCATAGCTCGAATGAGGGAGCTCTAGGTTGAGCAGTGTGATGCTGGATGGAGATTTCCTGAGGAGAGGTGAGCCGGGCGCAGTGGTGATCAGGTTCTCCACGTAAGAACTAAAACTCCGTTGCCGGGGGCGGCAGTCGATAGAATTGACGACGTCCATGTAACCCGCGATCCTTTGGTTAAGCGAGGCTCTGTACGCCAGAGCGTAGGACTGGATCTCACTGCTTTTAGCCACCGGCCTGTCAAAGTTAGCCAGGTTTTCAAAGGACTTTATCTTGTGTCGGACAGAGAAAGGATTGTGGCCCGCTGACAAGGCCAGGTCTGTGGTGAGGCATCGCTTCTCCATCGTCTTTATGTACAGTCTGGACATGCTTATCTTCAGGGTCTCACTCGTCTCTACAATAGTACTGGGTTTTGAGCCATTCCTTGAGGGTGAGTCAGTTTCTTTAGCATAACACAGAGAATTAAACACGGTGTTACTAACCGGGCCGTTGGTCTTTTCATCCGTGCAGTCGGCAGGAGAAAGCTTGGAGGCTGATCCAGAGTCTGTGCCTCTTTCAGTGGGTTTAGAGTATTCTGAATTCCCGGTTTCTTTGTTTGCCATAACTGGTGGTAAAGAAGCAGAGATGGAAGACAGTCGAACTTCTATGAATGTTCTCTGAGTGGCAGTAGTGTGTGATTTGGAGCTTGAATGGACCTCTTGGGCCAGTTGCACCGTTTGTGACTTGCTACCTGAAGGCCTGTGCTCAGCTGCTGCTTGCCTTCTGTCACTTGCTTTGGGCAGATCGAGGCATTGGCTGGTGGTCTTCAAAGAGCTGGACGTAGTTGCCGTTGATGCAGATTTTGGTGGCTGGTTGAAGGAAGCATTGGTGTGTAAGGATACTAGACTTTCCCTGCCGGTCAGCTGCTCCAGTGCTTTGTTCTTACTTTTAATACTGAGGCCCTTCAATTTTGGAGCATTTGTGATTGGTCTGATATGAGTTTCAACCTGGAGTTTATAGTTACTACTCCACCCGGGAGAGTCAATACTATCAAGAAGTTTCAGCCCAGAGTTCCTCTTCAACACGGAGATAACATGGGGGTTTAAATTAGTTCTACACTCCAAGGCCTTTTCTTTGCTCGTCATTGATGCTGCCACTCTCGTACCCAGTTGGTCTGTGCTTGTACCCGAGTTCTTTGACTCCATCGAAGGTGAATGGAGTGTTTTTGTATTCAAGGGCTTTAATAAAGAAGAGGTCAGTGAGGCATCTGAATTCAAATTGGTAGTCGTAGCAACCTTGTCGGTTGTGTGGGTCCTTGGTGCAGAGGAAATGCTTGTGGGAGTGGATGTCACACCTTCTTTAACTGTGTTACAGACTTGAATGGCACTGTTGTTGTGGCACTCTGAGGAATTCACAGGTGTTGTACTGTTGGGAGATTGGCATGGTTGCACCAAGCTGTGGTCCAGGGATGTGTTTTCACTGCCAGCATGCGGAAAAGATGGCGACCCGATGGCTGAGTGGCCTAAATGAGAGATTTCATCAGCAGCAGGTTGCTTGGCATCACATGAACAGAACTCCACTTCCTCCTCATCTGAGGGCTGATGAAGAATACCAGCACTTCCTGCCATCCCATTGACCACTACAATGCTGTCAGTGGAGGAGCTGCTGTTGGAATCGCTTTCATCTTCTACGGGGTACATCGACTCTGAACCGGCATCAAGTCTTTGGGGATGTGAGCCGCTGGAGACAGGAGAGCTTTCTGTCTCCATAGGGGACATGGCCTTTTTTTCATTTCCTGCATCCAAGGTGGAACCGTCCGGAGGGGGGGACTTTACGCCAGCTTTCTCATACTGGGTTACTGTCTGCTGGCTTGAGTGGCAGGACACAGGCTCATTAGATGGATTTCTGGGGAAATTAGTGTGTGTATTTGTAGTACTGCAGAGGCTTAGTTCTGATAAGATATCATCTATATTGGTGATGGGGATTTGAAAGTCTGTTTCGTTGGCGTAGTTGGAATTCCCTGAATCTGCACCCATTACTTGTCCTTCCTTAGCTGTCCCCTCAACTGGTCTGGGGGGGTTCGGTGCGGTGGCTCCGTCACTGCTCCCTGATGAAGTGATCAAACTGGACAGCCGATCTACAGCTGGGACCAAAAATACAGAGAAAGCTGTTGAGTTCGAGCTGGATGAGAAGCGCTGGGTTGAGAGTGTGAGCTAACAAGGTAAGAGACTCTTCTAGATTCTACGGCGGGGGTGTCAAACTCGTTTTAGGTCGGGGGCCACGTACTGTCCACTTTGATGTCACGCGGGTCGGACCAGTAAAATCACCGGCGATGGTCCGGTCAACGTGAAGGGGGTGGGGGTCTGTCGTCGATCCTGGTCTGACGCATGCGCTCACTCACAGAGTGCGACCCCCCCCCCAGTGGACTTTTTAGGAATAGCAGCTATTTTTTTTTATAGAAATGCAATTTATGTCATTTTTACACTCAGCAAAGTCATCCGGCGGGACGCACTGGACCCCCCGGCGGGCCGGATCCGGCCGTATGTTTGACACCCCTGCTCTAAGGGTTACAATATGACCCACAGACTACAGTAGGGGGCGGAGCCTGTGCAAGTTGAAATATATGAAGGTTTTGTTAACATAGTACATGGACAGCACTTATATATTATGCACTTGGCCTCTCGTTCACACAGGCCGTCTGTAAAGAACTCTTTTAGCTTGCAACACAGTGTCACGCCGTAGCAAAATGATTTAAGAATGGCCGGGGTGATTGCTTTTCAGTAATTCTTTGTCAGTCTGATCTTTGGGATTCTCTACTGAGCAAGTTGTTTCAACTTCAGCTTAGTCAGACAATGTGTTTCAATTTGAATTTATATTAAAAGGAATCCGCTCACCAAAGTCTATGAGCAGGCCACGATGTCTGTGAGGTACCTTAATAATTCAGAGGCAAACGTACATCATCTGCAGCGGAAACAGGGTCCGAGAGGCCTTTAAAAACTAAACTTAACGTCTTTAGAAATACCTCAAATAGAGTGAAAGCTTTGGAGTAACATATCTGCAACTATAAATTATTGGAAAAGTTTTTATCGGAATTATTATTATTACGTAGTGGTTATATTATATCAGCAAAGACGAATCAGCGGTGTGTGTGTGTGTGTGTCTTAGTTACAGTAGACAGAAGTGAATGAATTGATTCGTTTCTATCAGCAGACATTGCTGTGGTCGTTCTACACAAGCTCACCTCAGTATTTCCTCTGTCGGGTCTCATATGTGACAGATTCATTTTGGAATGAATAGCTAAATATTTCCAATACGGACAAAAGGATGTAATTAAAATCACTTTCCTCTGAAGATTTCTACGACGATACAGAGACAAAAGGAACAGTGAACCACAGCAATGTCCACGCTACGCTAAGCTAGGACTAAGACTACGTCTCTCCACATAGACGGCATTTACCATAAAACAGTCCTGCTAACAAAAGGTCCAATACACTGCAGAAGATAGTCACCGTGGATAGAAAGCCAGAGGGTTGCAGCTTGCTTTGGGGAAGTAAGGGAGAGTTGATCCTACATCTCAAGGCGGCGTAAAAGGTACTACTGCTCGTAACACACATACATGATATACAGCACATCTGCAGAAACGTATCTAAAGTGCACCTAAAATCCCATTTAGTGCAGGCTTATTGGAGGCAAACATTTGGGACCTGAAGAGTTGCTTATTCTTTTTTGATTCATTAAAAGAAAGAAAAATCTCAATATGTCGGTAAATATAAAAAAGTCTGTTCGTTTACAGGTCCAACAAATGGAGACAGACAACAATTCTCTCGTTTTGACGGTTTGCAGCCGCCAATCAACCTAAAGCACGTGTCTTTGGACGAGGACAATGTTAGGTGGACTTTAGATGGACAACACTGCACAGTGGTTGGGACACTAAGCTAAGCTAGCCAGTTGTTTCTCAAAATGATAGTATAGTTAACAGTAGAATCGTACCAGAATAAGACAATATGTCAATAAAATATCTAATGTGACATTTTGGTATATTTCAAGCGCTTTAGCCATTAACTAGCTAGATTAGCACTCGCCATCCTTCATTGTAGAGTTTAGTGGAAACGAGGATCAGCGCTAAACAAAGAATTGGGACAAGCATAGATTGTCCAGTTTTACACAAATGATTATTTGGAGTCTGACTGAAAGCAGTCACATGCATCCTCACGCAGTTATCCAACGGGGTTATTGTCACATTCTGCTTCTCACATTCGTTTAGAACCATGATGTTGTTCTATAAAGCGTGAAGGAGGCATCGGACAGTTTCCATCATTGATGTCATTTTGCGTCCTGAGTCTCTCACCAGGATGAACTACACCACCTTTTGCGTCCATGTTTACTCTACTGCTTAACTCCTGGACGACGTCACGGCACAACTTGAGCCCGATTCAATGGATTTAACATTTTTACGGGACTGCGGTTCTGACCGCATCAGACCTCTGCATCAGGAACCCTGCTACTTCAAAAGAATCTACCTTTGAGTCCTGAAATGAGAGAGCGTAGCACACTGACGCTGGACGACCCACAACCTCTAGAACAAAGGCCCCAATAACGAGGTCTTACCTGAAACGGGTCTCTTGATCTCCAGGGACAGAGTGATGGGAAGGTTGTGCATGAGCTCACAGATGTCCTGGTAAGTAGAGGAGCGCACCGACGTTTCACCAATTCTGACGATCTCGTCTCCAGGACAAAGGTTTCCTGTAGTTTCCTGGGAGCATGATTGAACAAGGAGGTACCGTTATATGTCATGATACTTGGAATAAACTTGAGATCATTCAAACAGAGAGGTTTGAGGCTAAAGTCCACCGATCTACGCCGGTGAGAAGACCTAACCAGTCACACGTACCCTTTCTGCCGCCCCCCCGGGCCTCAGCGCAACGATGACCACTTTCAGAGGGGACGACGTGATCTCCAGGTCCAGACCGAACGACTCGTCCTCGCTTCTCCTCAGCGTCACAGAGTCGATGGTACAGACACCCACGAGCTCACTGGCATCCCCCCTCTTGCAGGGCTGATGGGGTGCCGAGCCACCAGCCGCCTTGGGGTTTCTTCCACACTGGGTGGCTTGGGAAGGGGGCAGGCCCAAGCCTGGAGAGGGATCCTCCGCTTTGGCCTTCTGCTGCTGGGGCAGGTTGGGCGCCTCGATGCTCATCATACTCTTGACCCGCGTCACTGCTTTATGTTCCAGCTTGGGGGAGCGCTTTGACTCCAGCTGTCCGTCCTCTTGGTGCGGATGGTTCTCACTGTTGATGACCAAAGCGCTCGCCCCCCCTGGCTTGCGAATGGGCATGAGGGGCACCTCGGGTGACTCTGACTCGATGGCAATTCCTTCCTCACACTGCGGGAAACTACCAGAGAGATGCGTTTCGTCATCATGGCTCCCGCCCTTGTGCACATCGCCCTCTTCCCTGTTTCCATTTAGATCTAACGGCGGCGGAGCTTGGGATGCTTGGCCGCCGCCGCCGCTGCAGTTGGGTGGGTCCACTTTTGTCGGCCTGTGGGGGAGCCCGGTGTTTCTGGCTTGCTCTTCGTCCTCCTCCTTGCTGAGCTCATCCTCGAAGCACATCAGCCGCCGCTGGCGGAGCAGTGGGCTTCGCGCGAGGGCGGGGCTGCAGACGCCGACGGGCTGGCCGACTGCCTCCACGTGGTGATCGGCGCGGGTCTCGTCTTGCGATGCATTGCGCCCGGGGCCACTCTCCACGTCTGTTAGAGAAGGGGCGAATAGCGACAATAAGTCCTCTCGCGATGCTAAATAAACACAGACAGATGAAGATGGCCGTTTCCTGGGTGGAGCTTAGATTAAGGGAGGACCTCGATCTAGGACCGATAAACCCGCTTTAAAATTGGCTTTCTGGAAGTCAAATGAGGGTTCATGCCAAACTCGGGCTTCTCCATCATGAGGTTCACAATGGGGACGGAAACATGGTGGAGAATTTTCCACCGTCCACTGGCTGAAACCTTTAAATGCCTTCTGACATATATAGACAAAAACAGTTTTTAGAGCTTGTTAAGAAAACGGCTAAAGCCACTTCCATTCACAACGATAATCAATGCAGGTAAACATCCGCTCAGAACAACGTCCCTTTAGTCCGGGCGAAGCCGCAAACCTCCCCCCGCTATTTAAATGGCTGAATTTGTCTTCACCAAGTGGCCGTGCTGAGTTGTCATCCATGGAAGTGCTGCAGCTCCGCTGGTGGAGCGCCTCGTCGCTGTTGGAGCCCATCAGCACGGACTCGGAGGAGAAGGAGTGGCTGGAAGCATCCTGGGAGAAGTACTGAGATAACTCCGTCTCTGAGCTCAGAGACCCGTGCTGCTCCCAAACACAAATCAGATGGAAGACAGTGAGGACAACAGTACCACACCAGCGCCACACTGTCTGAGGACTAAGAGAAAACGCCCGCAAACTTACTCTGCTGGCCGGCTCCAGGAACCTCTTCATGGTCCAGCTGAGATCCAGGGGGGAATCTCCCTGCCTGTCCTTCAGCGTCGGGCCGGGGCTCTTACAGGACACACCTACGCATCATACAACCGGGGACAGATTGCATCTGAGACACGCTGTCGCTAACTGCCGTTGGCGCCCAGTTCTGCTGCAGCACTCGTGTCGAAACACCCGCAAAATGATTGGCGAGCAGGAGCGTGCGGACGCCCGGCTGAAAGGTATCTGACCTTGGGGGTGAGACGATGGTCGGCTTTTGCTCATTTTGTCGCGCTGTGTGGATCGAGCTATGATGTGATCCATCTCCTGTTCCGACACCTGAGAGAAGATGATGAGAGTTGTAACCTGCAACCACAATACTACAAACAGACAATGCATTCATTTGAATGAGTTACAGTACAGCTCCTTGCATAGAGACACGCATGCCCTTACCTTGGGGTTTGGGTGCCTGCTGATTATTAGACTGACAGGTCCGGGGCCACATTCGCTGAGGATGGCATAGGCCTCGCTGAGAGCGGCGTGACGGAGGCTGACCGAGTCCACCTCCAGGATCTGATCCCCACGACTGCACGGAGGAGCAGATCTACGTCAAGGACCTCTTTGAAATGTACAATTACATTTAAACATCATGTGCACAACCTGACAGCAACTGATATAAACCAATGCTATTTTCCTTCCTGTGTGGATGACAAGAGGACCGGTGGAAAAAACATTGTTAAATATGTGTTTTCATCAGTGAAACAGGAGGGAGAAACGCTTTGCCATGATCCTTTTTTTCTATTCGGAAAGCGTCCGTTCGCCCTCGGATGGCAGACACACATTCTTCCTCTTACCTGTGGTACCGTGCAGTGAGGTTTGCCCTCTCTCGTAACACGATCAAAAGAATAACAGCGATGAAATAACTTCTCTGAACATATCGCCCGTCGAAGCAACAGCCTCTGTAGAGAGACAACAACGCGACCCAAATGCCATCTCCGTTATATTGGAGGGAAGGCAGACATCTCTATGGCCGATATCTCAATCTACTGCTGAATCGCCCCCTGAAGTGATGAAACAGGTGTGAAAACAATTTGGATGAGACTTCTCTCTCGCTTGCCTCTTATTTTAGCTTTAACGAGCTAATGTCAAAGCATGCGAATCATTTGCGTTTCAGTTTCCAAGTTTGTTTCCAAGTTTGTTTGTTTTACCTGAGCCTGCTGTCCATCTTGGCCACAGATCCCAGAGCCAAGCTATGGATGTAGATGCCAGGGGCGGTGTTCTCCAGGGTGAGACAGCAGACTCCGATCCCAAGACCAACACTGGGCTCTAAACAGAAACGCACCTCCTTGTGAGGTATGACTGCTAACCCAGACATGTCATTCCTTTGGCCACACTGTCCCAATGCATTTGTACTTCTGGTCTCAGTCCATGTTTCCTAATTCACACCCATTGGTTGAATAGAAATGGCTGCAGGACGTGTTATTCAGGTTGCCAATAATATTTATTTAACATTTACATCTGCAGTTCCCCTGTGAACCACATGAGGGCGCTTGAGTGTTTGTATTGTGTGATAACTGCAGCCGGTTCCCTCTACTGATTAGAGGAAATGGGTCTATTAACTCCCCTACATGCATGTATTGGGTCTGAGTTATCAAGCATTTACCACAGCTGTCAATAAAATGCATTAATCACAGTTGTTATTTCTCAAACATATTTATTCTAATTTGCTGCTTTACTTTCCAAAACAACGGCCAGGGACTATACATCTGGTCAAGATGCCCCCTCGCTTTGAATGAGCCGTTCCTGGAAAAAACAACGTTTGGGAAACACTGCTTTGTGTATATTCTGATATTTTTGTATTTATATGTGTAGAATTCTAAAGGCTGAATCACGTTCTCCGTCAGGTCAGCCAACCTTTATTAAGTGTGACCTCCATGATGATGCAGTCCTTGGGACCAGGTCCGGGGCCCTTGTGGCCATCAGCCTCCTCACCCCCCGGGGGGACGGGTGTTCCCCCGCTGGTGTTGGAGTTGGGGGAGCTGGAGCGGCTGAGGAGGGTGGGGGTGGGACAGGGGGTCAGGCTGGGACTGCGCAGGCGGGTTCGGATTGTCAACGTCACCACACCTTTTTTCAGTTGCTGTTGGAAGAAAATCAAACGAACAAGTCATAAACACGCGTACAATGAGGTATAACGCAACAAGCGGCTAATAACACGGATATGCCCCTGATTTTAACGCAGTATGAGAATGTCCATCATGCATGGAATGGTACTGAATTGATTTAGCTTTTTTACTTCAAAATCTACTAGTTTGTAAAAAAGACCCAAGACCCTCAGTTTAGTTGCCGCAGAGCCTAAAAATCCATAAAGTCTACGAGATGCTTTTGTCTGAAGGACAATCGGATGTTGTCGTCCGAGACATTTTTAGTAAATCAAACAAGTTGGACTTTCTTCAGCATTTTGCGTCTGACCGAACTGTTCTACACAACAGCGTTAGACGGAACATATTGCGATCGTGCGTTCCACCTTGAAGGTCTGGATGGCCTGTTGGTGCGTGAGTCCTTGCAGAGACTCCCCGTTCACTTCCAGGACCTCGTCCCCTGCACAGGGAAGCACACAGTCAGATAAGGCCGTGTTGTAAATGGAGATCGCAGAGTGGATGAATGGAGATAAACAGCCACCCTCTTTCAGTCGTCCGTCTGCGGCTGCGGCTCCGTGAGGAAAAATAGTCTTGACAAAAATTCCCATCTGACCGCGAGCCGAGTCGTGCCCACCAACAATGCTGAATCCCAGGCCCTATGAGAGGCAGAGCTCAGGTCACAAGGGAGGATAATGACACAGTAGCAGTGTTCTTCTGAGGATATCGTTCCCGTATGGCGGAGAAACGAGAGCGCATAGTACCGTTACCCCACTGAGGAGCTGCAGTCCCAGAATACAGGCTTCCCTGTGGTTCCTGGTCTCAAGCGGTAGGATGGGAGCCAGAGACTACCAGGTGCAGTCCGGGGGGCAGACACACTCATCACATTTAACCTCCTTCTTTGATCAGGGCTCATAGGGCTGGCTCAGCTCTGCCCACACCAACACTTCTAAAGGAAGCGACTGCCGGTGGACTTCCTAGGATACGCTGAGTTCCCCTTTTCTCTCTCTCTCTCTCCCTCTTTGTGAATCGATGTAATGCACATCACTAATGTTGCTTCCTTCCATGGATCAGGTCTATAACTACACTGTGGTTGTGTGTACTGCTGTGGCCCTTCAGAGACCCACTGCTACTGCTTTTATATAGTCACATTTTTATTACCATCACTTTTACTCACACATGCTTTTATCATGATTAGTATATGCTGCCGCTAATATTATAGTCAAAGTTTTTCCATCACGATTCTGCGTACAACTCTCATTATAGGACAGAGGATTTTAACCTCCTCTGGTGTTTGTGATTCAGTGCGTGTACAAATGCATTGAATAAGCTCTAATCTTGATGTTTCTGTTTTGTAATATTGCCCTCCTGCCCCAGCACTGTAGTCATCATTTTATGTATTACCCTTAATGAAGCTACACCTTATGGAAAGGATTCAATCCCTTCAGGGTGCAGTGGAGTACAGCCAGACTCTTATATTGCTAGATTACATGTAAATGTAGCACTTAAAGTGCATTCTCTGAGCTTTATTCATGCGCACGTGTCAACTAGAGTGCACTCACCTTGCCCTGGCCTTTCATCAGCACTATGCTGGAGATAATGGACGGCTGCGCCAGTCGCCATGGAGACTCCACTTGAATGGTGCTCAGGGAGCGGGCTGATTTCTTAATGATCTGATAATCCTAAAAGGAAAATGAATATGAGAAACTAAAACATAGTCAGGCAAATTCATCGAGTTATTGATAGTGTGAAGAGATGTTTGTGTTTTCATTCTAATGGGACATTTGCTTTGTTCCCTCATACTTACTCAACATGCAATGACTTAACAGGGGTTCTAAATGTTTTTGGATGCAGATCTTTTATTGTTGGTCATTGATGACTTGTGTATATATTTATAGTACAGCTAATTGTTTAATACAGTCCTATCCATACCTTGCTTTCACCCGTTCATTTCCCTGGCTGTTATTTCTTTTTGCTGTATTAATACATTGAGTTAGATTCCATGTACGTGCATTAATGTCCCTTTCTATTTAAGTCCAGCATATAAATGCATTTACATCCCTCTATCTTTCCCATCATATACATAATGTATGTGTGCTTATGATTCAAATGCAGGTTTTTATTTAAGGCAGATGCTTCTGAGGGCTGCAAAGAAAATCAATTCCTATTTTCCACCTCCAGTTCTCGCATTTCAGAGTGAATGTGTTTCTGGTTAGATGCCTAAAATAAGGTCTGCGGTTCTACGAGAACTTGAGACACATTGGCGTTTTGCTTTAGGACTCAAGAGATCACAGAAGATACTCCTCGTAAATTTTGGAGGCTTTGCAGTGTCTTAAAAGCGGTGATTGCTATTTAGAGAATAAGACTACAACTGGTCATCACACACACACAAAGGTCGTTGGTTATCTGGGCCTCAATCTGGTGTGGAAATCAGATTTTATGATCCGTATATGTCCGTCTTCGGTGATGATAACAGAAGAGGCGTTGGCTGACCTGTCTCACTCCAGCGGTGTCCAGCTGTTGAGGTAAGGAGTGTTTGCGGTGTCCGGGTGGAGGCTTCTCCGTCCTTTCACAGCTGCTCACACCGTTCCCCACCAACAGTTCATCGTCCTCCCCCACCGACTCCAGGCGACTGCACCCTCCTGGGCCACGAGACGAGAATCACTTTAAGCTCTTGTTAATCTCTGGGAGCGACACTGACCCATGAATTCTATTCACCCATCCACCCATGAATAGATAGCAAAGAGATTACGCTGTTACAGGCAAACACAGGGTTTCTAATTTGAAATAACATTTCCAGTGGAGCACCGACCCTGGGAGCGACTGCCGGGCTTCATGGACGTGGGGCTGCAGCAGGATCCTCTGGGTGCGTCGCCCTGACTCTGTCCCTCTGGTTTCTCCAGGTCACTCAGCTGTAAGAGGGAGAGAACGTGAAGGGATCCTCAGCTCTTAAACAAATATGCACTAGCTGCTGTCTGGTACCATCACACCACTAGTAGTCTGTTCATACACACACGGCCCTTTGTTGGATAACATCCCACGTCCTGTTGGTTGAACAGTGAATATACTGCGCTCGACCCCTGACGCCTCCGTCACATCCGGCCCAGGGAGCCAAACAATGGGTGACCCACCCTACCGCCTCCGATTGACAATACCACAGGGCTTCTTCGGCTAGGAAATGTGCTTTAGACTTGCATTCTTTCCAGTAGGGGGCGACTGCTCCGCTTTTATAAAAGTCTATGAGAAAGTTCCTTCCCTCTTGATTTATTCCCTCAGTAAACATGATAATAAGTAAATAATGATGAGTTTTTCTTCGATAGAGTACAATGTTGCTTCACTAAGTTACTAAGTACCAGGCTGGGGGTGTGTGGGTCGGGGCTGCAGTCTGAGGCCGGAGCGGTCTGAGACAGGGAGGACAATGAATTGCAGGTGTTGACCAGGTCGGGTAGACTGGTGGAAGGGAAGCGCTCAAAACCCACGTCTGACTCCTCCTGCAAGGACGCAAAAGAAAGATTCAGATTTCCTTTTCATTTATGCAAAATTGTTCAGATAAAGGAAAAGGGATGTGTTGTATGACTCGATTTCACACGGGAAAAATACAAATAAACTTTATTTTGTAACAGCTGTTCTCACAGCAGACCCTTCATTGATCGTCGGTTCGATCCTCGGGCTTGCTCGGGCAAGTCAAGAGCAGCAAGAGTCTTAATATGATAATAATATTGTTCACGTCATCATTTCCGGAGAACTAAATTGTCCAAAAAGAAAGCGTTTTCTCTCCACAGCTCTTGTCTTCTGCGATGCCTTGCGGGAAAAGAGGAACGTTCAGTGGCGTCATCATACGTTTCATGTCGTTTGGTGCAGCTGGAAGAAGTGCCACGCGGTGCAGGTGGTTATGTGGGTTTTCTGTGTGTGTTCTCACCCATCCACTTACAATGGTGAGTGCTGTCCAGGGTGCTGAACCTGGAGCTGTCTAGTGCCGTGCGTCGGTAGGGTAGTCGGCGTTTTTATGCTTTACCGTATCTTACACTCAAAGCAGTTATAGTTTGTCACCTGTGGTTGTGTTGTGGTGCACCTACCCTGCTGGCCACCACCAGCTGGACCAGCCCAGAGGTGGAGCGGAGGATAGCGACCGCCTCCTGATGAGTGAGCCCCACCAGAGACTGACCGTTAATCATCAGCAACTCATCGCCGGCCTGAAGGCGTCCGTCCCTTAAACACACACACACACGCACACACAGCCATTAGACATCATGCTGTACACAAACGCACACAAACGCTGCACTTCTATAATGCCCAAATAGGAAATGAAGCTGGCGGCGCGTTCACACGGTCAAACTGAGAGGCATTGTGGGAAACGCTCTCCAGGCGTGTGTTTAAAAATGGCTACAAATACTACACAAACTCAAAACAAAACCAACAAAAAAGGCCTGAACTATGAGCTCCTTGGTGAGGGACGTAAAAAATAATATATAATACAATGAGAAAAGAAAACAACTTTATACTCATTTAAACGGGTGAAAAAGGGTCCCCAAGAAAGTATCGGTAGGACATTGTGGACCACTATTAATGCTCAAAAAACAAACTTGCTATAGTAATCGTTGCATCTTATGCTTCTGGAAATGTAAAAAACATACAAAGGAGCATATTCAGAAAACTTGTGATTACAACATTTGCTACAAAGGATTGCAATTATTGCACGTGAACGTAGTGAACAGCACAATCCCCTTTAGGCGACATACATCACATTACAGCTGACGCTTTTATCCAAAGCGACTTACATTACATTTTTAACCCACGGCTTTTTACATTTTTGCCTGGGGAGCACTTAGGGTTTAGGTGTCCCACCATACACATGATGATGAGGAGTTGTCAGAAGCGATGTCTTTGTCCTGACACTATTCGGACTGAGCGTACCTGTAAATGGCGCCCGCCTTCTCCACGTGAGCTATAACGATGCCGTGGGGGGAGCGCTTGGAGCCGCGCCCTCCTGTAATCTGGATGCCCAGGCCCTCCTCGCCCTTCACCATGTGCATCTTCCAGATGTAGCTGCCCTCTCTGGGCTACAGAGACGAACACACAGTAGGTCACAACAACGCAAGAATCAGCCCAGCAGAAGTTCAGGTAATGGTCAGTTTGGGAATGAGGATCAGGTTGCAGTGAGCTGTTGACCAGAAAGAAGAAACATTTAAATAAAAGGTCTTTGGACTCTTTGAATACCCTCCACTGCACCAATATCGTTGTCTTTTAAATCAAAAAGCATCAATAGGGTCTAAAAAATCAAAGCATTGTGGAGTTGCCCAAAGCGACAGTACCTCATATGGCCCCTTGGGGCAGGCTACAGTGCAGTGAGTTTTAAAGCTGCAGGGTGAGTCTCTTCTGGTTACTTCTCTCTTGATTTATTCCCTCAGTAAACATTAGAAACATCTTCTTCAGTACAGCGTGATGTGCATTTATTAGGTTGCTCCATTTAGAGTCAAATGGGCCGTACGCTTTAGGGCAGCCGCACTGTGATTGACAGGTCGCTGCTGCTACCAGAGCTGTTTGCGACACTCCTCTGCATTACAAATATGGTTATTTCCTTCATTGCCGGCAAAAATAAAACCTGAGCTTCGGTTGACTCTGCATTTAATCTGCACTCACATCTCAAAAACTAGTGGGGAAAATGTTCCCGAGAGGCTCCACGTGCTAACATGCTAACATGTTGAACCTGGAGATTAACATGGGGCTACTACTCTCCTTATCTGCGACGGTGAGGCCTTGTGGCCTTAAAATGATTTACATCTTCACCAACACGACACTCCATTAACAATCCCCCTGATGTGCTGGGAGGAAAGGCCAGCTGTGCGCCTCAAACCGCTCACGTGCACGTTAAACCACTGTCCCGTTGCTGCAGGGTGGTGTTGCACCTGTACACGGAGCTGTGGGCTGTTAAACATCTGGCTGTAGGACCCGCCCCAGGAACCCAAAGTTTACTGTTACCAGCACCGTGTGTTGGTGTTGAGCTTAAAGGTGGATCCTATGTACTTCACTGGCTCTGCTACTGTCTTGGGTCTAACAATATCAACAATCACTGCCAACTACACTCACTGGACGGCTGAAATGAGCGCCTGACATATCGTAACAACTCATACCCCTCTGTACAGCTGTCATGGAGATGAGATAAATCCATGTGTGATGACCTCATAAAGCTTTACTCTCTGTATTTGGGCCATGTTTAGCACGCTCTGCCAGGTTTTTATTCATATCAACGTACGTTAGATTTTAGTGGCGTACCATCACCCCTCCATGTGCACGAGGAGGCGCCCTCTAATAAATAAACGAGGCAGAGGAGGCTTTGATGCCGCTTCTCTTCAAATGACCGTCATCACCAAGTGGTCTCCAAGGAAGCACTTACATAACAGGATTAAAAGAACACAATGGTTCCAATTTTAGAATGTGTGTGTTTCGGGGATTCTTTCCACAAAATATTCAGTCCTGACAGTTAATGATTAATGTTTTTAGTTTCAATCATAATGAACCTCAATCCTAAATATTAGGTATTAAGTTTTATTATTAAACACCAGCGCAATTATTTTAGTATTCGACCAATTATTTAATCAATCAATTCAAACAGGAATCTTTATTAAGGAGCTTAAATTGTTTAAATTGTATACAAGAACAAGAGAACAAGAAGAATCCGATAATAATCTGGCTAAATTATACCTGTTAAATGCATTTAAGTTGATTATAATGACAAACTAGCTATAAGTAAAACAGTTCCAAAGTCAGCATACACCGTGATATTCTCTTGTCATCTACTGTCAGAATTTTCCTCAAATTACTAGGAAATTAATTGTTAAAATCTAGTTTAATAAAGGCACACACAATATAAAGTAGATATTCCAGATAAATATCTGGAATATCTAATTTATATTGCTGTTAAAATATCTCCTTTAATTAAACAACTGGATGTATTCAAATGTCATATCAAATTCTAAATCAAATAAACATTCAATCATTTATGAAAGGATACAATCCAATAAACGTTTTTACTGAACAGAGCTTGAACGCAGCTCATTAATTAGCCGAGCAGGACGCGCCTCTGGTGACCGTAGAAACCTGTCAATCACACATACTGACCCATAATGTCTTGTTATGACAAATGGCCGTCATGCTGTCCTGAAGACGACCGTCACCTTAACGCAATGGAGGGCGTAAACTCACGTTTACTAAATGAAGAGAGCTTTTGAAAGCAGAGGATGGTCTAACCCTGAACCCCCCCCCACATGTTCTAATTTCACCATAGCAACCTATGGGTGCATACCATGGATAGTGGTTCCGTTCATACAGTGCTGCTCGCCGGGCGGCGAGAACACGTGTTGAAAGCTCACTACCCATCATTGCTGTGTTGGTGACCATCGTAGGGACTTATCGGTTCACTTTTGTATTATTCTGGTCATTGAGGGGCAGCAAACGTACGCTCCGGCCCGGACTTCTTACTTACAGCGGGTCTGAAGCTTACGTTTGAGCCCATCTTCACAGACCGGCGCCGTGTCTTACCGGGCTTGAAGCTTCGCTGCTGAAAAAATCCATCCTGCTGTCCAACAGCTGACTGTGACACCTGGCGGGCAGGGTGGCGGTGCAACCGCCGCGCGGGCGCTGGCCACCACCCCGCACCCGAGGAGAGGCGTCCGGGCTCCCCGCCGGCAGCGCGTGCGCCGGCTGGCCGCGACCCGGGTCCTCTGCCGCGTCGGCGGGGGCGAAGGCAGCGGGGCCGTCGCGGCGAGAGCCCTTTGGTTCGGCGTCCCGATTGGAGGACGACCGCGATATGACGCCGAACTTGCGCGTGCGCATGCCGTTGGCCGAGGCGTCGGAGGCCTCGGAGGCCTCGGGGACGGCTCGGCGCTGCGGCGGGTCCTCGTAGCGGTCGTCGATGACAGCGGTGCCGGCGCTGCCGTTGGCGTTGCAGGGAGGGAGGGGAGCCTTCCGCTTGACTCGCCGCAGCATGATGAGGTAGATGCAGCCTCCATCCCAGCACTGGTCAGCCAGGTAACTGCCCAAGAAAGGAAAAAGCAGTGATGGGACAATGCTGTCTGGGGGGAGGCTGCCTCTTCATGCACCCAACAACTTCTCGTATGGAAGCTTTCCATCATGTGGATTTTGGTGGTGCCTGTTGACGGTAATGCCTCACAGCACCAGAACCCCTTCAGAAAACGAGAACGCTTTAACTTGAGGAACAAAACCCAAAGCTCTGGCTTCCACATGGGAGACGTTTGTCTTCAAGATGGAGGAAAACGAGAGGTTTATTCCACAAACCTAATTGTTTAAGAGATCATGGTTTGGGCTGAAAATAAATGGCTGGACACAAACGTCTCCCACATGCTGAGTCTTCCTTCTCGGTGTGTTGCTATGCAACCCTTTAAATAATGGCATAATGGTTTGAAATAATGCTGTTATACCGTGTGTTTTATGCATATGTGTTATCCTGAGGAGTTGCGAACATATCACGGAGAAGGGAACCAGAAGGGGAACTAGTCTGTGTTGAAATGACACCTCTGAACAAGGCTGAAATCATTGAGACCCCCTCGGTACCTGCTCTGACCAACTGATCCAGCAGAAAAAACAAAAAAAGACAGACGGAAAATCTGTGTAACATTGGCCCTCACATCACATGGAGGCAAAGTCAGTGAAATGAAGGAACATCACAGTCCCAGTAAAGCCGGCAGGTCTTCATTCACGTTTACGATCATTAAAAAGCAAAACCAGGATTTGTTGACATTGAGCATACCTTCAATAGCTAGCGTAGCATAGAGGTGCTAACTGTAGCTCACGTACTGAAGCTAGCTCCAGAGGTCCAACCCCGACTAGCTCAGAAACACAGCCTGACACATTGAGAAGAACATACTGGAACAAGTGCTGAGTGTAAAGAGCCCGATAGTTGAGGGACCCTGGTAGGAGCCGCCCCCATCAAATACAACCAGGCAATTGGCCGTTGTTGTGTATAAAAGATGATCCAGCATCAATGAGCTGCATGCCGCGGTTGATCATTGTGAAATGTTTTCCTTGGGGGTTTGGTTGTTGCTTGCAGGTTTAACTCCGGTGGTCTTACCTGGCTCCACTGACATCTACTCCCACCATCAGCTGCCCGTTGAGTGACAGCAGTTCGTCCCTCAGTTTGATGCCCCCGCAGCGGGCCGCCGGGCTCCTCTTCCTCACCTCCGTCACCCAAATGCAGCCCACATCCATGATGGGGCCCTGGTCCCGCCTCCTCCTCGGACCTCCTTTCTTTCTGCCATCGGGATCCCCAAAAATGGGGATGTTCCCAAAACTGAGGCCGAACTCGGCATCGTCGCCCTCTTCTTTGCTGAGCGACACGGCGTGGACCTCAACGTCCAGCCCGTCCCTGCAGGAGGACAGGGCTGGGTCCCCCTCCGTGAAGTTGAAGTCGATGTACTCCATCAGCTTCTGAATGGCGGCCAGACACAGGGACATGTCGTCCACGTTGACACTGTTGATGCTGCTGCTGCTGCTGCACACACTGTCCACTTCCCCATTGTGGTCGGCGTCCTGGTCCACATGCTGGAGGAAGACAGAGGCGAAGAAGAGGAATCAATTAGTAAATGGAAAGCTCTCAACTACACATATTACCTAGCATTTATTGCTTAAAAATTGCATTCTTACAGCTAGATGTTTATGGGAAACATACATAAATTCTCCCTTGACTCAGTAAACATTGTAAACGATGAGTTTATGTTCTCAACATGTAGTTTCTTTAATACGGCAAGTTGTACACGCTGCAACTACTTCACTCCTTCACAGCCCAAATACGTGAAGCGAAAATGGTTACGGCCGTATTCAAAGTTGGCAACGGCCAATTCAGCAAACCACAAACCACATGGACTAACCCAAGCTTTGGTTTGGCTAACAGACCATCCGGGTTGTTGTACCTTTTATTTTCCATATTTAATATGTCCGCTCCAAACAAACAGATGTACCGTGTACTTTTTATTTAAAGCTGGTCCATTGGTTGCTACTGACGATGTGCGTCTTTAAAAAAGTTCTCAAATACATGCAATTGGAAAAAAATCAATTTGACATACACAGAGCTATTAGGCCTAGATCAATTCATTTAATGCAATTGAAGTAATAGGAGGACTTGCTCAGCAGGGGAGCCCAAATCAGTGCAGCACTCTGGTGAACTCTGACCCGCTCATTAGCACCGTACCAAGCCATCTACGCAGTGCTTTGGGGGGGCATAGAGTCCCGCGGGAGAGGAAGCCATCAAATTCCAGCTTTATAGAACGCCGATCTGCTGGACATAACTTGATCTGGGGGGGGGGGGTTGGCGTTGTTAAATGGGACCAAGTACCTTGCAGCCAGAATTCTCTCGATTCAGGTTGTGGTCCTGCTGTGATCTGGCGCTCTGAGCCCCGTGCCAGTTCTCCAGCAGGGGGAGGATGCTGAGGGCGTTGTCCTGAGTGATGGGCATCCTGGCATCCTGGGCTTCTTGGGGAGGGGGGGTCCCTCACCAGCAGTCAATCTGATGCCTCCAACATTCGCCACAAGCACGGGAACCGGTGTGGGACAATAGTCCCAGGTCCATCTCCAGACGTGTTGGGCGTCGGGGGGGCTTAACAAACTCTACTCAGAGATGTCCAGACGAGACTACGTGGGAAATGTTGGACTAATGTCGGCTGTGGTGTCTTCAGCATCAGGCCGTCTCCTAAAGAGAACACAACATGAGCATTACTGTAGTAGCAGTGTGACAGGAAGCGTTTTATAGCGTGTTATTCCGCTCATGGCAGTGACGCTAACCAGAACCTCTTTGACAACATAGAATCTTCCAGGCACATGTGCACAACACACTTTTCCTTTTGATTATCACCTCCAATAGGACAACTGGCCCGATGGAGACGACTTCCTGGAAATCAGTCCCACTAAACGGTTGCAGTTCAATGAAAACACACGTCTCGTGAACAAAATAAACAGGGAAGCCATCTGACAAATTCAGCAAAATCAAGAATAAAACCGTAGTCAAACTTTGTTTTGGCTCCTAGTGAAAACTATATGGGTTACAAATATGTGATTAAAGCAATAAGGTACGAAAGGCTGTACTTTATCATCCAATAATGTAACAGTTGTTAGGCCCTATCTTGCACCATCTCATTCATTCACATCGCTCATGACGTCCACCTTAATAGTTCGATTTCGAAAGCTCTCATTGCCCCCCAAACCCATCAAACCCATCAATCCCATCAAGCCCATCAAGCCCACCGAGCCCACCAAACCATCAAACCCATCAAACCCATCAAACCCATCAGACCCATCAGACCCATCAAACCCATCAGACCCATCAAACCCATCAGACCCATCAAACCCATCAAACCCATCAGACCCATCAAACCCATCAGACCCATCAGACCCATCAGACCCATCAGACCCATCAAACCCATCAAACCCATCAGACCCATCAAACCCATCAGACCCATCAGACCCATCAGACCCACCAAACCCATCAAACCCATCAGACCCATCAAACCAATCATTTGTGGTGTTTCAGGGTTTTTTCGGCGATCGCCACCGAGCTAAAAGCTAAAATGTCAACTAACGGTTAAATCTTGTTATTGCGAGTGTGCAGTGATATGGAACGCTCGGATCAATGTGAACAGTCACTGTACATTGTCGACGTGGTGCAGGGGTAGAGAGGATGCGCCGGGAAGTTGGCGGTTTGAGCCCCGCCTGCTCCATGTCCCATGTTGAAGTGTCCCTGAGCAAGATGCATAACCCCTAGGCCAAAATGTAAACAGCCACGGGTTAAAAATGTAATGTAAGTTGCTTTGGATAAAAGTGTCAGCTAAATGACCTTTAATGTAATGTACCGCCCTGCCTCATGACTCGCTCTCAACCAATCAGAACGCTGGATTTCATCTACCTGTATTATAATAGTAAATAATACATTTATTACCAGGAGGTTTGAAACCAATTACCCTTAACGAGGGAGGAGGTGGAGCCATGACTACACTTGAGTCATTGTTCTTTTTTTTAAACAGTTAATAGATGCTAAATACAACCCTTTCTATAATTGTACAATACAGAAACAACATAATTGGCCAATCTTGCCCCACTTTCCGCTGATGAAATAAATGAAAACCAACAAATGCATGGATGATAAAAAATCTCAAATATTTCTTCTAACGTCATACATGGCTGAAAAGTGATCATATCAGTTGTCGTAAATGGTCTTAAAAACCGAGAGAGTCCTTTGAGGGCCCCCTTTCACACAATGGAGGCTCCTCTGTGGAGTGAGGAATCTGGGTTCACCCTTGTTCTACAGACGGAGAGCTGAGTGCAGCCACATCTGTGGGTGATATAGACAGAAACGCAGGCTGCCACCAGACCACACTTTAATGACTATGCAGAGCTCGGCCTTCAAATAAACTGTTGAGCTTTGTGGTCCCATCTGCCTCTACTATTCCTGCACACACCCAGCTGAAGGCACCGCGGGCCTGCCCACTTCTGGCCTGAGCTGAACCACGGCCTGGAATAGGAGGTGTGGGTTTACGGGGGGCCGAGGAGGTTGGGTGTGGTGGGACCTCGCTGAGGGAAAGCTTCTCGATGTGTGATATCAGGAGACGGCAGTTACAGTACAGTCGCATAATAGATGAAGGTTACTCCTTCTAATGGTAAAAATAGTAAAAATAAGTCTGATTATAAATCTGATTGTATAGAAGTCTATGAAAAAAGTATTCCTCACTGGAGTTATTCCTTCAGTAAACACCTTATGGTCTCAACCTCTGATTTCAAGTCTGTATCAATACAGCATAATGTTCATTTAGTAAATGTTGGTCCATTTAGACTCTCATAGAGCATAAAGCGGCTGGCTCTACAGTGATTGACAGGTTCCTGGTGCTACCGTCACTCTTCTGCATTCCAAATGTTGTCACGTTCACTGTTTGCAAAAAGTAAAGATGGCGAGGGCCGAACTTCAGGAGTCGAGGCTTCAAAGAACAAACCGACTGACCAACTTCTGCCTGCAAACTGCTAAAGACGTTTACACGATGGGAGCGTTTCATTTCGTCCTATTAATTTGCATGTCGATGAAGCTCAATGTTAAGATTTGTACTATTCTTATTACACAATACTGTGACGCATGTCACCATCAACAGTCAAAGTTGAAAGTTGAAAGACGTGAACATTTCCAGCATGAATCTACCAGGACCATGAATTACATTTATTCAACCACAATAACATGAGATCAGAAGGTATTGTTTTCTGACTTTGCAGTGAGGATGCGGTGAAGTCGAGAAAAAGGAGAAACAGAGAGATTAAATTCATAACGGGGATTTCTAAATGCAATGTGGTTATGTTAGTGTGGACACGGGAGGATCGTTATTGCAGCAAACCAATATTATCCTGAGCGATTCTCATCTCATGTCAGCCAGGGTTAGGGTCAGGGTCAGGGTCAGGGTCTGTATAGGCTGTGAGATCAAATCTCCCTCTGGGTCAGTGAACCTAAGAATCCCTCAGTCTGAACTACGGAACTCACGTTGTGACCTCCACATAAACTGTAGGCGCTCATTCCTTCTTGAGCAGAGCTGAGCTGAATCACCTGGGTGAAATACATCAAACCCACAGAGGCGGCTAATGTACTAGAACCCAGAGTAGATGGATCAGATCGGCTATCAGATGGCAACGGGTAAATACAACCAGGGCACATTTGGGAAGGATCAAAACCTGAGTGCCATGCATTAGACGCATTCTGCAGAAAATCCTAAATGAAAAAGGCAAAGTTGAGCTTGTCTTGTGTGTAACTACTAACTGCGCTGGATGTAACCACCTTTATCCGCACATAGAGCCTCTCAGAAGTGGTAACTAAGTGATAGAGCACTGATACAGTGATGGAACTGGTTATTGTCGTAGAATATAGTTAAGTGTTTTTATTACCTCTGTTTCACCTTATCGTATAATCCATGGGAGCAGCTTGAGAGCTGAGCTATCCATGTGTTGGTGTTAGCTGCTAGATAGCTAACAGCTAGCTAGCACAATGAGTTATTGGCATAACTAACTAACTAACTGCTAAACTGCAAATGGGAAAGGGGTTTTCAGCAGTTACCCAAATGCATCAGGTGCATTCAATGGCCTGGAGTAAGTGGCGCCTGGCAGGATGAATGAAAGCGAGTGCAAAGGAGGTATTTTCATACTTCAGGCTTCCACTTGTACTCTTCAGACAGAGAGAAGAATCAGTCCAACTGCTGACAGCTAAACAACAACAGTATTAACACAACATTTCCAGTAACTGCCTAAACCCCTCTAAACGGAGCCCTTCCCCCGCCGCACTAATCCGCGGCCCACTTCCCGACTCTTGTAACACAAGTGAGGAGCTGCAGTCTATTCTGCTAGAGGTTCACAGCAGGACTCGTCCACTGTCTCATCTCATCCTCTGCTAGTGTCTCCATCCGTCCATCATCTGTGGGGGGCCGGAGCCAATTCCAGCTCATACTGAGAGGCACACCGTCAGGCTCAATCAGGCTCACATTCACACCTGTAGTTAGGTTCACCTGGTCTGTACTGCGGGAATGAAAGTGATGCACCGCGGTTATGATCCTGCACCATTGGAGCCCACCAGGGAAAAGCCAATTTCACTGGCTGACAGAAGTTGATTTTTAATAAATACGACATTGGTGTTGTCGTAAGACCCTTTGCAGACACACAAATTGCAGTGGGATCGCGGTCACAAATTTGAATGGAAACCGGCTTTTGACCTGTCTAGGGAAAAGGTTGTACAAACAACTTCACACTCAACACGCTTCCTTGGGTTCCACACACCTTTCACAGTAAGCACACGGATCTCATGACCACAGACCAACAAGGACTACAGGTAACCTAGGCTTACCACGGGCACGTCAGCCAGCTCACTCCCAAGGGAGGAGACCCTCAGTGGCGTACTGGGCTCCTTTAATAGATTCACTGTTGCCGTCGGAGCCGATGGAAACCCGCAGGTAGGCTCTCCAGCTCCGTTGTTTAGTTATACCTTGGACACCAATTGATTGTGGTTAGACTTATGGAATTATCCCTGAATTGATGATACACCTCTATCATCATCATTCAATTCTCAGGCAAAAGAGAAAAGTCTCACTGGGTGGTGTGAGCACTTGGGTGAGCAAAATTCTCCACTTTACAACGAGGATTAGTCGCCCATTTATTGTTGTATGTTTCAAGCTGACCTACATGTCTCGCCCCTGCCCTCCCCCTCTACCCTGCTCTTACCCAAACCGCCATATGGCCAAGGATTACAAAATGCCCCAATGCATCCCAAATGTCCCATTGTTACAGAATAAAGGGAAGAAACACCATTTATGTAGACCACTGTGGTCCAGACACTTCCATAAGTCACTTTTAAGACAACGATTACAGGATAGTCTCATTTTTAATGCAAACAAAATCATCAGCAACTGTAATTAGTACTGTGAAGGACTTTGTGTAGATGGGAAGAATTTTAGTTTTAGCGTTCAAATATAAAGATAACAACATGTTAAGTAAATGTGAGTAGTGGGTGAGCTATTCTGTAGTATTAAGTAGTCAGTCTGTCCACCCTTCCACAAAAGTCCACTTTATCGCGGGGGATTGTGCGTGCTGGAAGGGCAAACGTGGCTTTCACCGAAGCAAATACCCGAGTGTGGGTGGGGTTCGGGAGAGGCTATGGAGAAGAACTTTCGGTAGACCACACGGAAATTCTGGCAAACTGGGAGACAATGAGAGAATGCAGGGTTTGGCTCAGGCTGAGTTCGGCAGGGCAGAAGAACCTCTCAGTCCAAACCTCCAAACCCCATCAACACATACCCTGAGAAAGAGGCGGGGTGAGGCCTCACCATATTCCTGACAAGTGCTCCACAGCGAGGCGCCGGGTGTAGAGGAGGTTCACCCTGAGGTGCTGCAGGGCTCCGCTAACAACTCTCCACGTCTCCTGGGGGTCTGTGACAGTGCTGGTGCACCTGGGTGTCGATTTCTGTTTCTCTTTTGTGGGACTAGAGGGCTTTGTTCAAGTAACCAGCAGAGGGTTTTGGGGGGTTGCCGGTCCAGACTACATGTGTTTTGTGGACATGGATAAAGCTGACATTAGTGTCTCCCGGGGAGTCTTCTGTGGATTACTGGCTATGGGTTATCAGGCCATCTGTTCCCTGTGTGGCCAGAGTGAGAGCTGTTTTCAGTGTGCGTTGGATAGGACGCAGTGTTTTACCATTAATTACCTAGACTTTGCCAGCCAAGTGCATTTGGTCCTGCCAAAGTTTCATCGTGAACCTCAACAGGTGAGGGACGGCTAGATCCGCTGCTACCTTGTTGAAGTGGTTTGGGCATCTGATCAGGGTGCCTCCTCCTACGAGTTTTTACCTGCCACGTCCAACTATAGGAGATCTAGGGTCGGATCCAGAACGTACGATCGCTAAGTTACCTCACTCTTCTTACTTTAACTTATTACTGCCGCTGCCCTTACAAAGCATGTGCTGTTGCACGCAGTATCCCCTCAAATGGGACATGAAGACGTCATCATAACATTGGAGCTTGGATCTGGACCGTCTTCCTCATATATTTACTGCGTAGAAGATTATGGCTCACAGTGGCCATATCACCATGTTGGCTTGCACTAAATTACAATCATTAAAAGGGACATTAGCCTTCAGGGTAAGGACCGGCCACATCCGGATCTGTCTGAATGAGCTCAGAAGGAGACTGGCGTGATCACGGCTTACTTTCCCATCATGGAATTACTCAAAGCAACATATCGCCATGTCAGGGACTGAAAGGCAACGGCTTGTGTCAATTTAAATACGGTGAAAAGGAGAAAAGAGCCATCGGCACGGAGTTAAATCTGACGGGTTTCACCCAACAGAATCCGAGTCAAGGTGATGTTAGTTAAATATGACGCCAATCAGCGTTTTCCTTCCTTTTCTTTGAAAAAGGTGATGATGTCGTCATAAAATCATGTACAATAGGACGTGGTTTGTCTGGGGGTGAAACAGATTCTGGGCTCTGCGGCTGGACGGGGATTAGAGATATTTATTGTTTCAGGCCGCGGCGAGCTGCTGTCAGCAGGTTTTTTGTGCGCTGTGTGCAGGGGGGGGCCGAGCAGGCTGAATCGGGTGGGCTTTTCAACGCGCCATGTCTGTGTAAATGTCACAAGTGTAGTGTGCATCTGACAATTTAACACAATACTGTATGTGAGGGGATATTTTAACACTCGCCGCTAGTGTGAGCGCTAGGTGAGTTGCTCCTGGTGGGGTCTCTCGGGGTAGTTGTGCCCCCCCCACCAGTTTGGGTGGTGTTCAGAGTAATATTAACAGTAAACACAATAGAATGCAAACTAATTTGTACGACTATTATAAAGCTCTGTAAACATAAAATCAAAGTCAACGGGTCCCTCTTCATTCACATGTAAACGATGCACTTTGTTTTGCTATTTCAGCCACTTTCTGTCTATCTTTGCATTTGCATCTGTGTTTTTGAGAATTGATACATCACAAAATATTATAATGTGTGTATTGATCTTCATAATACCAGACAAAAACATGGTGGAGGAGTATGTTATTACAAGAGGAGCGCAGGACGCACTGGTGCTTGTGAGTCACGTGACCGCCCCCTCGAGCTCTGTGTACCTGTAGGAACTTGCGTCTGCCCGCCTCTTACCATCTCAAGGCAACACTCACAGGTTTCCTTCCTGTTGCTCACCATGAGGGGCTTAGCACCGGAATGCTCGTCTACTGCAAAGACACGTCTAACTCCTCCATTGAAAGCATATTAGGAAGGATTATCCTAAATAAGAGAAGGGATGACTAACAGCTGATAAAACCAGTTTCAGTGTTTGCCGAGACACCTGACAGTTGGCTTTAAATGGACATGCATCGGCAGAATGCATTAGTTCTATAAGCCCGTCATCCAGGGCCACGAAAACCTTTCAGCAGAACGTATCATGTAGTCAGGGTTTCAGTCACCAATCACCTCCTACCTGCATAATGATGCTTTCCAACATCAGCCTCGTTTTCAGCATCAGAAAAAAAGCAATAAAACGTTTGACAATCCTATTTTTTTCACCCTCACAGGCAATTCAGTATAATATAATATATATATCAAATAATAATCATCATCATGATATGAAATGTACTTGTTTCATCGCAATGCTTTGGGATCTGTCACTGAATATGTGAGTTTAGGTTAAAGGACGGTACCTGAACATCTCTAAGAACAAGACATCATACTACTGTGGAAGTAGACCGTTGCCACAGCATTCCTTTAAAGTAGAAATTAGAGCCCATAATTCCGCCAGGATGCAGGCGGAGCATCGCAGGCTCCTGCAGACTGCACATCCACTACTTCTGGTTAACTACATGGGGCCTGGCTCCTGGGGCGGCAGGCTGGCAGCGATCAGTGCAGCCTGGACGGAGAAGCGATTTCACATTATTTCGCAGTGAAGTCACGGTTGGAGCCGCAGCCAAAGCAGCTCGAGGAAAACCCTGAATAGAGATTTCCTCAGCGGCAGGAATGCAACACTTACACCACACTAAAAACAAAGTGAAATGTGGATCATGACAGAAAGCAGACTGTGTGGAGGAGGGAGGAAAAATGCCTTTAAAAGGGAGACACATTGACGGTGAACAGAGCAAAGGAAACTTCCCTGCTTGAATGCTTAATAAAATACTTTTTCCATCACAAGTTTATAACAATATGCAAATCAAGCACTGAGTTATCAAATCTGTGCTTATTTGCAATACAAATATTGGATAAGGACAGTTTATTCATTAAGGAAATTATTGATCTCTAGATCACTAAATAAATTAATAGAAAAAAATCTAAATTATAATGAATAAAATATGATTAATTATTAAGTAATAATTACATTATTAATAATATATAAACAAACTCCTGTGTAGATCTGAAATCTGAATATAGATAGGAATGTTTTAACTTGACACATTTTGTGAGCGCACCGAGAAACGTAAGTTAAGATGCGCATTCATATCATGACTTTTGTGGGACGTTGAAAGGTGCGACGGAGGCCTGATGTCGCGGTCCCGGTGCGTTGCTGGACGTGTGATGTCACAGGAGCAGCCGCGGGTCGGCTCGAGCGTCTCCCGGGGGGGAGAAACAGCACATGCGCGGGTCGGAGAAGAGTAAACTGGCGCTAAACGCGCTTCAGGTACCGACAATGTTCCCAGCGTGGAAGAAGCACTGCGCCACAAACGCCACGTACCTTCGGGCTACACGGCCGTGGACTCCGAGGGCTCCAAAGCCAACACAGCAGAAGGCGCCTTGTTTCCAGGTTGCAAAATGACCATAAAACCCATCTGGTCCTCCTCCAATTACACTTTCATGAGGATTTCAGGCGCGTTTCGGCGGTTTAAATCCGTCGCGAGAGTAAAGTGGCGTCCGGTGAGCTGCAACACAAAAAGTAGCTCCAGAATGGCAAAGTCCGTCCGGCAGATGACGGCTACTGGCGGCTGCGTCGGTCCTTCTGCCCCGGGGAGGGATGAGAGGCGGCGGGGACTCGATGAGCTTTCATTCGGCCGCCCCGGTCTCAGGCTGCGGGCGGGGGGCGGAGTCAAACCGGCCACGAACTGAACTCCGCCCTCCCCGGCCCCGCCTCCGCCCCCGACTCCACCCCCCCGTACTGCGTGGACAGCGAGGTGGCCTAGTGGGACCCGACATCATGACAGCGGGACACTTTATTTATTTAAACATTGTATTGTCGTATGTGACGTATGAGGCATTCCACCCAATTGGTTCAAATTACCCCAACAAGAAAAACTATTTGCCCAAAAAAAATTGAGACATGGGTATTTAATAGGAATATGTTATGGTCTATTTAAAAAAAAAAAAAAAAAATTTAAATTAATTTTAAAATTAAAAAACTATACCTAAAAGTTCATGTCTCCAGTTGTGACTACCAAAACAGTTTTATTCCTTTGGCTGGGCCTGACTTTTAGCTACACACCTGCACTTTTGACCAGTCCCTTTCCCTCATGGCTGGATGGTAAGTAGCTAAATCCTATACTGTTGATATAAATGTATTCCAGAGTAAACTTTTATTGGTATTATGGAAACCTTTATGTTTGGATGTGTGTACACCTCTTCAAAGACGTGTATGCTAGCCATCTGCTCAATAGCTTTCTCAGGTTAAGCTCAAAGTTGGCCAGAATTATCACTACCAAAACTAACATTCCAACACATTTATATAGCTTTAAAAAAACACAAAAATATGAATAATATAAACAAGGCAGAAACATGCCACTATTATCATTATTATTAGAACATGTATTTACAATAATTTGCATTTACAATAAACAGCATAATAATACTATGTTTTAATGCAGATGTATAGGAGCACTAACTCAAGAACCTGGCTACCAGCACAAAGCTTTGTTAGTGGGTTTTTTTGTTCGTATGAGTAAGTAAATAGTAACAGTTACATTAGAAAACACAGGAATTAAATTTTTAGAAAGGTGTAAAAAAGGGAACATAATGATATTAAAGTCATTGTGGCTGAAGGCGGAAGACAGTCTTGTTTTCCCGGACATGCACAAGGACAGAATAATGGGAGGAAATTATGTGACATTGTTAGTGTAGTCTGCTGCGCACGAGGGTCGGCCCTCGACCCCGTCCTCATCCCGCAGTCGGGTCATCAGCGGACATAGGATGTCCTTTCATGTTATGCTCCACATCAAGGCTGCAACCAAGCCCCTCTGCAGCCATGTCATGTCTCACCGCTTGTTTGACCCTCACCTGACCTTTAATGACCATATAAAATACCTGAGCATCTCGAAAACATCTCCAAACTCCGCCCACTTTGACCCTGTCAGATGGAGAGAAGCTTGTCCCTGACTACTGTAAATCACTCTTACTGGAATCACAGGCAAGAATATCCTCACACTACAAAACATCCAAAACAGCGCTGCCAGGATCCTGATGACAGTTCGGAAATATGAGCACATGACACCCGTCCTACAGTCACTACACTGGCTCCCTGTCTCATTCCGCATTGACTACAAAATCCTGCCACTCACTCATAAATGCATGAATGGACATGCATCTCCCTATCTGCAAGAATACTTACTCCCCTCAGGTCTGCAAGCAGCTCGCTCCTCCGGGTCTCCAACACCTATGTTTTATTCCTATATACCGGCTCTGTGGCACTCTCAGATTTGTTTGAATGAAAAGCCTCTCAAACATAAGTTAAGGAACAGTGGAAAATTCGTCAGAATAAATTTAAATAACGAGTTCACAAAGCTATTCAGCTAAATGTGCATTTATTCATGTGGCAGATGTTTTTGTCTAAAGCAACGTAGCAATAACTGGCACATCCACTTTGTTGTTGTTCTTCCAGGAGCAGCTAAAGCTGACCCTGTACTAGCATGCAATGAGGCTTGACGTGAACATGAGATATTCCTCTTGCAGGAGAACCTGATGTCGTAATTATGTCATCGTTATTATGTCACAAGATAATATTACAAATGAAATTACAACATGCACAGGAAGAATACCCCTAACATGTGTAATATCATCATGGAATATACAGTGCAAGGGTTTATTTGTCCTTGGCTGTGGCTGCAGCGTACCAGACGGTGATGGAGGAGCAGAGGATGGACTCCATGATGGCCGTGTAGAACTGGACCATCATCGTCTTTGGCAGGTTGAATTTCTTCAGCTGCCTCAGGAAGAACAACCTCTGCTGAGCCTTCTTGGTGATGGAGCTGATGTTCAGCTCCCACTTGAGGTCCTGGGTGATGATGGAGCCCAGGAAACGGTTCCACTTAAGTTCCACAAAAGAATCAAAATATAAATATATGAATGACAGAAATTATTAAGTGTTAAATAAATAATACTGACACAGTCACACAATGCAACACAATAGCAATACAATTAGGGTGGATAAACAAAGAAACAGTGTATAAGTTAACAGCAGTGCCGAGTGGAAGCTTGACAGGAAACGTAATATTGGGAATGATATTATCTCTCTCTCTATAAATATATATATAACACACACACACACACACATATACATATATATATATATATATATATATATATATATATATATATATATATATATATATATATATATATAGTTATCGGACCGTGCGAGCCGTCGGGTCCTCTCGGCGTCTTCCTGCTGGATAAGTTCGGTACCACAGTCACAACGCGGCGCCATATTGGATCGACATTATAAGGAAGAGGGGACGGTGCTCCGGATGACGACGGCACCCGGGCCGCTGCAGTCTATTCGCTAAACAGCCGAGCCAGCCGCTACATGGTGGACAGCGAGTAATTTGTGTCCAACATCTCGGGCGGCGTAGTCCGGGGCGCGCGGTTCTCGTCGTCGTTCATTTGTCCGCAGACATGACTTCCTTGGTCCAGCGGAGTTCGGGCCTCGTGCAGAGGCGGACCGAAGCCTCGCGCTGCGCCGCCGACAAAGAGCGTCCGTCGGGCGAGGAGGACCAAGAGCCGCGGCGGGGAGAAGAGCACGACGATGACGATACCGGAGACTCGAAAGAAACCCGGCTCACCTTGATGGAAGAGGTGCTGTTGTTGGGACTGAAGGACCGAGAGGTAATCGCGGTCTCGTTCTGGTCCCATTCCCGCTAGACATGTTAACGTTAGCTGTGTTCCTCGCAGCCCAGGTAACGTTAGCTCAACGTTAGCTTCACGTTAGCTCAACGTTAGCTTCACGTTAGCCTCCTTGTTTGCTACGCGGCTAGCACCGGCTAACCACAATAAAAGGCTTCAGCGCTGCAGACCTGTCAGCTTTGTGTGTTTCGGTGCAACACGGTGACGTCGTGGTCCGACGTAGAACATGTAATACGGTGTCGATCCGGGAATTGGATGTTGTCTTGGGACAAGGAGTCTTTTTGAGACGGTCGTTCCCATCGCAATGCTAACGCTAGTGAGTAAGCGTCAGCTTAGGAGGAGACGTGGTAAACCGACAGGTTACTGATCTGGTTAATGGCAAAGGGAATGCTGAATGTAGCACAGTGCAACTCTGGATCATGACAGCAAACCTGAGATGGAGAGCAAATCCCATTAGAGTCATTTACATCCATCATTTGAATGGAGATGATCTGTATCTGAGTGAGTGACGGACATGCCGCGCACACAGATGTTTCTGAAAGTTCCCACAGGTGGCTGATTGTTTTTTTGGTCAGTCTTCCAACCAACGCTGAGAGCGCGTGTGTAGCTATGCACATCATAACAACGTATAACAACTACGCCTGACCAGCAATGCAAACACACAGCCACTGCAAAGTGATCCGTACCAGTGAAAGCTTAAGTTAATGCCGGCATTGCGGTGCATCCTCCTACCCCCAAAACGTGCTTCATCTGAGGCGTATCCGAGGCCTGGTCAGCCTCAGCGGGGTATTCCAGATGTCTCTCTCCAGCGACGCTTTGCAGCTGTTCCTGGGGAACCCTGTGCCCCCCCCCCCAGACCAGAGACATAATCTATGATCTGAGCTCGACCAACATGATGGTTCCTGTCTGTATGTTCTGGCCTGTTGTTGTTTGCACGGCGTGATTGTGACGTGTGCGTGATTGTGACGTGTGTCTCCGTCGTGCAGGGCTACACCTCGTTCTGGAACGACTGCATTTCGTCGGGGTTGCGAGGCTGCATGCTGATTGAACTGGCCCTGCGAGGACGTCTTCAGCTGGAGGCTTGTGGCATGAGGAGGAAAAGTCTGCTGGCGAGGAAGGTAGGACACGTGTCTCTGCTCACGCCACTGCTGCCTTTTTTTTATTTTTGGACATGCCTTTTCACCTCTTACATTACTTTTAGTTATTTCTCTTCAAATATCCACATAGATGTATCCGTTGGCACACAGCCCATTGTACAGATGAATGGATTTTTTGCCAAATTATTGGATTTAGTCAGTTCTAGTGTGACGAAAGGTGTGTTTCATAAGCATAACCTCTCCCATGTTCTTTGGCCGTACTGAAATGTAAACTAGAGAATTTCTTTGGGTTTCGTGCTGTCGGTTGGACCAAGCGCATGTTTAAAGATTCCAGCCTCGGGTCCTAGGAAACCACCTTCCCACGTGTTAACCGGCCGCACACTAAACCCAGCAAAGAATGTCCCGTGGTAACTGTCCATCGTCTCTCTGATACGCAGGTGATTTGTAAGTCGGACGCTCAAACGGGCGACGTGCTCCTGGATGAAGCCCTGAAACACATCAAAGACACGCAGCCCCCGGAGACGGTGCAGAGCTGGATCGAGCTGCTCAGCGGTGAGTCGAGGAGAGCGACTCGAGACGACAAGTCGAAGCTCTCCCGTTACCCCACGGCTTGTATGCGCCGTTCCTTATATTTACAACCCAAATGCAACCTTTCATTTACATTTGCTGCTATTCTATGACGACACCACATCAATACGAGCATCTTCCACCTTTAACCTGACCCGCCAGTTATCGCTCGTCCTGCTTTTTGCTCTTTGCCTCGTTTTTCGTGTCCCCCGTCCCTGGCAGTCCTCGCTAATGGTCCCGATTTTGTGGGTCCTTACATTGAGCTTCTAATCTTTCTGTTAAACATTCCACACTTTCCTTTATGGGTCTATGAAAGCAACACTTGTATTATTGCTGATTTTAAAACTCGCCTGGGGCGCTTTTCCTTTACACTGACATCTGAAGTTCCCAGAGCAGCTAAATGCTCTTGCATGGCCTCTCCCCCCTAAAGGCCACCTGTCTTCTGTTCTGTCGTCTCCAGGAGAGACGTGGAACCCCCTGAAGCTCCACTACCAGCTGCGGAACGTGCGTGAGCGGCTGGCCAAAAACCTGGTGGAGAAAGGCGTCCTCACCACGGAGAAGCAGAACTTCCTGCTCTTCGACATGACCACGCACCCGCTGACCAACAACAACATCAAGCAGCGGCTCATCAAGCGGGTGCAGGAAGCCGTGCTGGACCGCTGGGTGAACGACGCCCAGCGCATGGACTAGCGCCTGCTGGCGCTCATCTTCCTGGCCCACTCGTCCGACGTGCTGGAGAACGCCTTCGCGCCGCTGCTGGACGACCAGTACGACCTGGCCATGAAGAGGGTGCGCCAGCTGATGGAGCTGGAGCCCGAGGGCGAGAGCGTGAAGGCAAACGCCAACGAGCTGCTGTGGGCCGTGGTGGCTGCCTTCACCAAATGAGGCCGCCGCCGCCGCGTTGGGACGTGGCGCTGTACTTTTGGGGGGAGAAGCGGGGCACCGGCTCGGTGACGGGACTGAATTGACAACAAGCCGCCCTCTTTTCTTACCCAGCATCTTTTTTTCCCTTCCTGGTGAATGTTCCGGCCCCCTCATGTGCGTTCGCCTCTGCCAACAGAAAAAAGACCTGGTGGCGGGTGATGCGAGCGATTCATGTCCTTTTATTTTCTATTGGGTGAATCTGAACGTGTTGCAGGATGCTCATGGGGACAAAGCCGGGATGCACACATCAGCTGATCGAAACGCATCCATAGTACATGTACATCTATATATGAACACGTATAGATGTACATGTACACGAAGCCCCACACTGTCCCTGCGAGGGGGGGGCATTCTGGACAAGTCGCCGGTATCTCTCAGGGTGGACACAGAGAGACAGTTTCCTGTTCACCAAACCTGCATGTCTCCCCCCACCCAACTCTCCCATCCCCTCCGCTGGGAGGTGCGTGGAAGATCTCTGGTTTTTGTCGCTGGGACGATAAGGCCACACGTGCATGGGCCATGGGGGGGGCAACGACACGGCGACCTGTGACTTATAGTTCGAACGTAGCTCCGTTGATTCTTTTTGGGGGGGGTGTGAGCCAATATGCATAGCGTCACTTGACAGCCCTTTTGAGGGCATTTGGCTGATAACGGTAGTATGAATAATCCGCTCCGGGCCAATTGATGGCTGATACAGAAATGATGGAAGGAGAAATAAAAAACACTAGATATTAATGAACCTCTGTGTCACAATACGTTCGACCCACATCCTCTGTTTCCTATTGGTGTCTCAATGTCGATGCAATGTCACAAAATAGCGTGTCATTTATGGGAGGTTTTCTGACCAGGGATGATGAATGAATGAATAAATAAATCAAATTGAAATATTGTAACTGAGCCTGGATGAGACCCCTTCGATTGGTTCAACACCTCCTCAGTACAGGTAGAGGTCCCATGAAACCGGCACCTGATGCGGGTCAGAGGGAACCCTGCAGTGTGTTGATGAACACGGCGGGCAGCAGTCGGTTCTCTTCATGGGACGTTCAGGGATTCAAACCAAATCCGTTGCATCTGATTGGAGCTCAGAGGAAGGCGATTTCCATACATGCAACAATTACATTGATGGACAAAGTGATGTCACTTTTGAGCACATTAGTTAATGTTTGCCTTTCTAAAATCCAATTGCATATGTTTAATCGATTTAATTATGTGACCCAGATAGATATATATATATATATATATATATATAGTGAAACGTAAACAGCGTGATTATTCTCGTGCTGCTGCCCCATGTGACGCCCGGACCCTTTGGTGGAGCTTGGCGAGCAGCCCGTTGATGCCCCGGAGGTGCTCGGGTGGAATGAGAGCCCGTTGTCATGGGAACAGGTCAGTGTCCTGAAACGCTCAGCGACACCAGACAAACCGGATCCGACGGGTTGTTGGTCCAAGGAATCCAAAAGGTGGGCTCACATTCCAGATGTTGATGTGTACACCTCAGTACACCTCAGTCCTGGGACGTTCCGTCGGCTGTCCAGAACTGTTCTCGTGGTCAGAGCCGTTCTCAGTGTCACACGCCTCATCTGTGGGACGGTTCTTCCTGCTGCTCAGCCCGGTGGGTCTGGTGCTTTATGACACGTTGTACGCAGCCCTCGGGGAAGAGACTTCACCAGATGCCGCTTCCACCGTTGGAGGGAATATGTGTGTCGTCCACAATGAAAAAAGGACCTCTAGTCTGTCAGCTTTCATTTTTTCGCGTTAAAGAAAGCAAAGAAGTGCCTGATTTCAAAACGGAGTCCCAAGTTGTCTTTCAGGATTTCGTGTGTTTTTGAAAAACGTTTCAATGGCAACAGACACTCACCGGCCACCTTGTTAGAACCACCTGTTCAATCAGGAACTCAAATGACCCCTCGTTACAACCAAGGAACGCGCAACACGTTGGACCGTGAGGACGGACTACAGCAGCAGAAGACCCTCCTGTCAGCCAACAGGGAACCGACTGCGTCACATGTCCTCCTCCTTCTGGTCGCTACTTCCAGCAGGAAGATGGAACGGGAGATTCAGCGTAGCAACTGCGTGATGCCATCGTGTCCACCTGGACCAACGTCTGTGAGGAATGAACACCTTGTGGAGGTAGAATACCAAGAATTCAACACCAAGGCGGTTCTGAAGGCAAAAGGGAGGCGAGGCGTACCTGATAAAGTGACAAACAAGTGGCCGCTGATGTAGTTTCACTGTTCAAGACCAGTGGCTGAATTTGAATGCGTGAAATGGAACCTGTACAAATTGACCACCGGTTAGTGCCGGTGACCCGAGTTCCGTGCACTTTGGACATGTGGCGCATTCAATATTAATAAACAAGCACAAGTGACACACTGTGTGTGTGTGTGTGTGTGTGTGTGTGTGTGTGGCAACTGGTGGGCGGGGCCTCAGGTGTAGGATCCCATTCATTTCGGCGACGTACCCTAAACGGCGTTATGGCTACAGAACCTCAACTTCATTCAAGCAGAGCGCGTCCCCCTCAGAACCTCTGGTTTGGTTGCAAAACTCCAATTTCTTGGCCTGGATGCGTTCAGAAACATGTCAGTTTGCTGTTTAGCCGTAAAGGGTGAACGCGTTGAAATGAGACGGGTCGGAGCGTATGGGGCGCGGCGGCCTGTGGCGTGCTAACGCTGCAGGGTTGAGCGTTATTAACGTGTCGCAGCCGGCAACACTACTGAATGCTGCAAACTGTAAATGACCCGTTAGGTTTAACACCGAGCTGCTTTCAATTCTCCTAAAGCGACCTCGCCACATTTCCAGATGGAATTCTTGTGGAGGAACTGACCACATTTTGGGTAATGTCTGACATTTACGTCTATTAATAACACAATAAAGGTGAATACGAGGCGCTTTAATAACAATACTCAACACCTTCTTTGGAAGGAAACTCCCAGTGCACATTTAATATTGATGATTGTTAGTGAAGTTATTAGTGAACGGTGGAGACTTTAATGCCGATATGGTGATTGGCCCAATCCGATATCCACACTCATGGACTTTAAGGTGCCGTCCCTCACGGTCAGAAAGGACATTTTAATAATAAATCACTTGTCGTAGTTACACATTCTAGACAATAGATGTCGGCACATTTTGTGAAAGTATTTATTTCTTTGCCTCTTGGCAGAAAACGATACTTCTTACATTATACAGGGTCCATTGTCCATCAACTAATATGTTTTGACTTTATTGAACAGATTCAGACATTATCAATAGACTACTGGAATATAAACAGTTCAAACAGTTAAGTGGTGATCTGCCTTGTGGCTCTGTGTATTTCACTGCATGTCGCCCATAATCCAAAAGGTTTGCTCCATCCGAGAGTCCTTCATAAACCGGATCACGTCTTCATCAGACAACCAAAGATAGAATTAGATGTCAACCATGGCGACATCAAGGCAAGCCTCCCTCACGCCACCAATTCTTTGGCTGTTTTTTTTTATGTAACATTCAAACACAATCTTTCTAACACGATACACACCGATCCCTGATAACACCACAGGAAGAACCGAATGGTTAAAGAGTGTCTCCAAGCTTTGCAAACTACATCTTAAACTACATTCAATTTTCAAATCGATGATCCCCTGTTGTTTCTAGTCCTCTTACATGGTTCCTCTCAGCTCGACCCTCATGTGGCGACGAACCTCAAAGCGACTCATTCGATCCCCTTGACCTTCAGCTCCTCTTGAACTCGACTGAGGTACTCGGGATCCGGGTATCCGTATCTGCGAACGTGAAAACAGAGACACAATTCAGTGTCTTCACGCCGGCGGCTTGGTGCTCCCAATGAGCGAGACCCGGCCTTACCGAGTGGGCCCTCCGTGCGTCGATGTCTTGTGGTGGATATCGTTCCACGTGACCGCGTTGTCCCTGCCGCTGGTGGCGGACCGGCCCACGGTGAAGATGAGCTTCTGGTCGAAGGCTCGCCTCAAAAGCGCCAAGGTCCTCGCGCCCTCTGGGGAGTCTGGGAGGTATGCCGTGCGGGACGTGCCTTCGTATGGCTGACCGGGGCTGGGGTGCTCCTCCTGCGGGCCGACAGGAGAGGCGTTCCTGCTCAATGCTGCGCTCCACTAGCTTCCTTAGTGACCAGTTACTTTGTTGAGCTTTAAGAGACAGACATGTACTACGGGGAAATATTGACCCAAACAGTTCCCCTTTTCAAAAGCAAGGACAAGAAGAGGATCTCTAAATATAAAATGTATTTAAAAAAGGGCACAATTGCATTCTGTGTATGAATTTAGTAACGGATTGTCAAGAATTAAGGGATAAAAAGGTGAAAGCATTTCAAGTAAAAATGTTGAATATTTCAAATTAACTCAAATTTCCCTGATGTTTGCAAGATGCAGTTAGAATCTCTTGGAGAAGCTGCTAAATACCCTGAGTTCATTTGTGAAACTTCCTATGCGGTCTTACCCTTTGAATGCCCCTTGGAACGTAATAACGGATCGTTATTGTTCCGTGCTTCTCGTTTCCCGGCAGAGAGGAAGAGGTTTTGGTGACCTTCATCTTGCCTCCGTCGGGTTGCGTTCCTATCAAAGTGCCATGCAGCTCCCCGCACGTCGGGCACACGGGCTTGTAGGCGAAGGCTCTCTTCAGGCAGCTCCCGCAGAACGAGTGCTTGCAGCGCAGAGTCTCTTTCTCCGCCGTTGCTATCGGCTCCATGCAGATCGGACACAGGTCCTCTTCGGGGCCTTCGCCGGGCGCAGATGACGGACCCTGTGTGCCGGCACTCGCCACGTCCACCAAACCTCCGTCCGCCGGAACCCCGCTCGAGCTCGCCTTATTTTGTAAGAGGAAGTCTTTTATTCTAGCGACATGCATGAAGGGCCCCGTCACCGTTAGTGGCCCGTGGCCGTGGGTGGATTCGAATAGGAGGTTGGGAAATGCCCCCTGCAGGTCTTTGAGGTTGTGCTGCCAACTCGCCGGGACGGATGTGACCTGCAGGTCGGACGCGGTTCTCTGGTAGAATGTGACGAATCGCTCTCTGACAAAGCCGGGGTGAACAGGTGGCGAGGAGGCGTGGCAGGATCGGAAAGTCACCCGCACCGTGCCGCTGGGATGGTGGTGCGCTGTTCCAAGGTGGGGCTGTGTTTCGATGGCGAAGCTGCTTCCTTGAATTCTCCGAAGTTCTTCGGCACGTTTCTGCTGAATGTAGGCCATGACAGCCCCGGATACGTCCACGGGTTTGACATGAGGCGAAGCTCGGGTTGGTCTACACAGGGCCGCTTCGGAGCGACCCGTGACCTCCAACAGTCTGATGGAGAGATCCTCCAGCTCCTCAAAGGTCCCGCTCACTGTGTGGTAGGAGGCCTTTTTCTCCGACCGGTACGATCGAAGCATCTCCTCCAGTCTACCAGGGTCTGTGAAATCTGCCTCGTCAACGATGACACTGATGTCTGTGAAGAACTGCAATGAGACGGGGCGTCATGTATGTTTCATAAATAAAAAGGTAATGTTTATTTGCTATTTTGCTGAAGGAAACACAGTGCGTATCATTAACTTTTGTTTTCCTCAGATCCAAGAATGAATTTGTAGAATTTCTCAATTGGGTTATCAATCATAGCCCTTCATAGTCCTTCATAGCCCTTCATAGTCCATCATAGCCCTTCATAGCTCTTAAAACCCCTTACAGTCCATCATAGTCCTTCATAGCCCTTCATAGTTCATCATAGTCCTTCATAGCCCTTCATAGTCCATCATAGTCCTTCATAGTCCATCATAGCCCTTAAAACCCCTTACAGTCCATCATAGTCCTTCATAGTCCATCATAGTCCTTCATAGCCCTTCATAGTCCATCATAGCCCTTCATAGTCCTTCATAGCTCTTCATAGCTCTTAAAACCCCTTACAGTCCATCATAGTCCTTCATAGCCCTTCATAGTCCATCATAGCCCTTAAAACCCCTTACAGTCCATCATAGTCCATCATAGTCCTTCATAGCCCATCATAGCGTGTCATAGTCCTTCATAGCCCTTCATAGCGTGTCATAGTCCATCATAGCCCTTCGTAGCTCTTCACAGCTCTTAAAAGCCCTTACAGTCCATCATAGTCCATCATAGTCCTTCATAGCCCTTCATAGTCCATCATAGCCCTTCATAGCTCTTAAAACCCCTTACAGTCCATCATAGTCCATCATAGTCCATCATAGCCCTTCATAGCTCTTAAAACCCCTTACAGTCCATCATAGTCCATCATAGCCCTTCATAGTCCATCATAGTCCTTCATAGGACAAGAGGACGTCTGCTTTGTCTTATGTTGCACTTGCTTGATGTTTGACTGTGTTTGGAAAATTGTTGACTTGCTAGTTTAGCCGCTAGACATCTCGTTAGCAAGCTTGTTATAACACGCTCGGACATTGATGCTAGTATTAAGTGCTCTCGCGTCGGCTTCTTTCTAATGCTATTGTGATCGGTACGGAGTGAGATGTTGTCGGCTGAACGCTACGGACGACGGGGGGTGTAAGTTACGCTACGTGCCGCGAATCGGGTTATAGATGCGCCGTTTACCGTCGGCGAGGTTGGAGATGAACCAGCGCGGGATTTTAGCGTAATAAATTGGATGTGTGGCGTGAGTGCGTGTGAAAACATGGAAACACGCGTGTCACACGGGGAAACCGTGAGAGTTGGCAGCCCTGTAGCTTTGTTGCTAGCTTGACAACAACTTTCCTAACAGTCAAACATTAAGCAACACAAGACAAAGCAAGACCCCAAATAAGTTCCTGAATAGTCCAGCAGAAATATATACATGCAAAATAACCTACAATTTCACTCATGTGGGCCGATACGATCATGAGGTCAGAATGCACACAAAATTGTACCAAATAATACACACTTGATGCAATAGGCTACATGCTGGTGGAGCCTGAGGGTGGATAACTTTTTATTTTTCGTTAAGAAAATATAAATGTGAGAATATCAAACTCTATATGCAAGTAAATGAAGCATTGTTTATCCCACAGACAGTCAAACAGATGCCAGGTAAAAAAGGGAAACTTAGTTTTTTATTTATTACCATCATAGATAAATATTCCAGTTTCGTATTTATGGTATCGTATCGTAAGTATCGGGTACCGTAATATTTTGGCAGGTATTGTATTGAAGTCATAATGTTGGTATTGTGACGACCCTACATCATAGCCCTTCATAGTCCATCATAGCCCTTCATAGTCCACCCCAGGGCATCATGACCCATCTCCCTCCAGCCTGCTTACGGCTGGTATGGTTATATTATATTATTATGCGCGGGACTTACCTCCATACTGCAGAATCAGCCCGAACTGGCGCAACAACACCGTGTTGTCCGAGTCTCCGCGCGCACTGCGGCTGCGTTTCGCTTTCACTTTCACTTTGCGGCTCGGCGTGTTTGCTGTGTTGCACTGAGCCCTTCCGGGGGCCGCGTGCACAGCAAAGCACTTTCACACTTTTATCCGATTGCTTGAGCACAATTTTGAAAGCAGGGCTCAAGTTGTCAAAACAAAAGACCCGATTCACACAACCTGACACACAAGTAGCACAACACCTCAAATCTTTTGCAAAATGAAACACTTCATGTATAAAAACCCATTTACGTCACCGTACGCCACACACGTGGTTCATTAGATTGGACTCTGTTTGAACCAGTTACACACTGCTGTGCAAAGTTTTAAACACTATCTATTCTTTTCTAATGATAGAACCTGCTTAATTTTGGCAGAGATATTGTTACAGTAGAGTATGTAAAGGTACATGAATATGTCATCCAAACACGACACCAGTACTGCACACTAATGAAAATATATATTGTATTTCTCCACATTGTATTCATGTCTACGTGCACTATGTAAAGGTTGCATTTTGTACAGGAAATGTCGATTTCAAATTGAATACTGAGCAAATAAATGTGTGGACACAAAAGAAAGCGCACAGCAAATGAAATACAAAAAAATGTAATGTGTGGCATTTTTCAAGGCAGTGTCTAAAAAAGGCAATTAAGTGACATAACCCAAAGAGTGTGAGGCTGAGCATGTGCTTATTGTTGTGCAGGTCTGGGCTTCTGTTTTGCTCCCTGAATGTCAGGTTTCACTAACTGTGTTATTTGACATTTTTGTGTCTAAGCAATTGGAAAAAACTAAACTACGGGTTCAAACGTCAGTTGTGGGATATAAGAAAGCTACACACGTGTGCGTTTTTCACCTCCTTCCTGTTTATTGTACTTTATACGTAAGCGCATAGTTTATTCATTATGAGGTTTTTGTCTTCCCTTTATTGCCAAAATGCACTAATTTACATATAAACACTCAAATGCATCATTTGTAGAACCGGAAACAACAGCCAGATAAATGGTATTCTTTATGCCAGATGCACATTAATGTACTCAGTTTAACATAATTCTATAAGGAGGCTCTGGCCTTTTCAGTCTCAACATGCTGTAAATAAAGATTTAGTGGGTTCATTTACCTTTTACTCTGTTCGACAAAGAGCCAACCTCAATCAAAAACGCTTGATCAAATAAGATTTTAAAAAACTGAATAAGTAAGGAAGACAATATGTATCCCCCGGATAACGTTTGCCTTGTTGTTTCCGTTCATTCTGACTGTCGGTGGAGTGATTAGTGATTGTGTAGCGATGCTGATGTGATGAGTACTGGTTGTGTGTTTGCAGTGCTGATGCTTCTCCAGCAGGTGGCAGCGCAGCTCCGCGCACGGACCGCTCAGCGGCCATGTGACCCTCCGGGTCCCGACACGTCGGGCGGGGGTCCGTGCGCCTTCTGTGCGAGAGACGGTCATCACGCACCGCCGTCCCGCGAGCACCGGCTGCGCTGCTGCCGGGGACTGTTCGCACCGGCCGACGGCGGGCACCGGGCCACCGGGCCGACGCCGGGCCGCCGGGCCGACACCGGGCCGACACCGGGCCACCGGGCTGACACCGGGCCGACAGGCCGCCGGGCTGCCACCGGGCCGACACCGGGCCACCGGGCCGACGCCGGGCCGCCGGGCCGACACCGGGCCGCCGGGCTGACACCGGGCCGACGGGGCCGACACGGGCCACCGGGCCGACGCCGGGCCGCCGGGCTGACACCGGGCCACAGGCTGCCACCGGGCCGACACCGGGCCACCGGGCCGACGCCGGGCCGCCGGGCCGACACCGGGCCGACAGGCCGCCGGGCTGACACCGGGCCGACAGGCCGCCGGGCCGCCCACCGGGCCGCCGGACTCTCACACGCCGCACAGAGCGTCGGATCCCGAATTCCGGCTTTAGAAATGTTCTTATGTGACTCTTTGTTTACATATTTGTGCTCTATGGATTTTTCGAACAGTATTTGTAGTTTTGGGTCGGAACGCAGTGAGTAGATGATATGTGTCTTTTTAAAAGTTCTTTTCACGCTTTTTAACAACACCAATAAGCCAATAAGCCTATTTAACGCCATAATATATACATTCATATATATGCATTATATGTTTATGTGTGCCTACACATTAATATATATTTATGTGGGTCTATATATTTAAAGATATATGTATAGTCTATGTTTTAGTAGTTTGTTTAATTATTACCGGTAAGGGAATTAATTCATTAAACACATGATGTGATGTGAAGATAATTAACGCCCCGTATCTTTAAAACGCTGAATTCTAAAAGCTTTGCAATTGGAATAAAGATGTCAATAGCGAATCATACGGAATTAATACATTAAATAAATATGAATAGATTGTTAGTGAAGGTTTTCTTCTTCTGTGGAATGGATTTACATTTTTGGATGTTCAGATATTAATGTAGCAAAGAATCTGAAGAAATCGCCTTCTACATGAATCAACCTGTTAATATTATCCAACTATAGAGGGGGGGGTCACGCTGGTCTGGATTCCGGACGAGGTTTAGACTTCTGCCATATTCAGCCAATAGTGCACATTAGTAATAATGGAAAAAGAGCGCAGGATTTAATCTGATCAAACGCGTCGGGTGGAAGAAAAACGGCGCCTCCAAAGCGCGAGACGCATCAGACATGACGCACGCATTCGGGGGGGGGGGTAATTAATTGAATCGAATCGATTTTAATTCACAGGCCTTCGATGTGAATCCGTTGAACAGCGCGTGAATGTGCCGCTCGGTGTCAGAGCCGTCACGCACGCGCCCACCCGCTGGCCTCAAGGTCGGGTCACGCGCGCCCCACATACCTCTTGATCATAATAATGATTCAGTATATTTGTTGAATAGTCGGATGAGATCACAGCTGTTTTCTTTTATCAATAAATAAGTTACATTTGGTTTGCTAATGTACTCTTATATTTTCTTATTCTTTTATTTTTGACAGTCAAATATTTGACCTTTGATTGTCCTATAATGTCAAAAATGCAGCGAAAAACGCAGTGATAATTAAGGTGGAATTCCTGTGATTCCATTTGTGCCCCATCGCCGTGCACAGCATTGATTCATTATTTATACCTGCATCCTGCCTCCTGCTGCTTCACCCACGTCGTCACGTCCTCCACACGTCACGGCATCTGGGAAAAGTGTGTCTCTTTGTCTTGCTGCCGTTGTTGTGTCCTATTATTTTAAGCCCTTGCTAATTCCTTTTTTTTCTGGGACTCAGAGGTGTGACCACACAGGGCCGTGCGGAATCATCATTCAGATCCGTTTAACTAACAGTAAAGTGTTTATTTAATGGAGCCATCGGCATCCTTGATATAAGTTCGTGAGTATCACTACGGCTTCCATCGAGGCCTGCGCCATATTAAAAGTGATGTCATGAGCCTGTAGTGGACAAGAGGTTTTCCCTTTTCTCAGTGCGGGGATTTAATAATTAGTCAATCGTGTGACACAGAGACCATTTGAACTCGACATTCTTCAGGTATGCAGGTTATATTTTTCTAGATCTTTCACAGCCGATATGTTTTACATAATTGATGGAAACACGACATCAACTGTGTATGTGTTGTGAATCATAAAAAAAGTCAACCATTAACATTCATCCCGTGTGGGAAACATCTCACGTATTAACTGTTATTTGACAACACAATAGTCTTTGATCTCACAGCAGCCGTTATGTAACAATGGTTTCCTGGTTGTGGTCGGGTGACTAACAGGCTGCTGCTACTCTGGAGTGTGGCTGTGCTCTTAAACTCGTATTCATGGAGCACCAATCGGTGTACTATGAATATTTCTTTGCTCCCCGTCTCCGCTGGTCCACGACGCCTGTCCGCCAGGCCACCAGTGTAATGTAAGTGGGATTAGCTAGTCCCGATGGGCCGGTCCCACCTCGCATCGCAGCCCCTGCCCGTGTGTGAATGGGTGAATTAGCGTGTAGACCCTTTCCCCGGCTGCTGGTGGTGGATGAGCAGAACCCCTCCAGCTCCAGACACAGAGCGCTCACTCTGCCACTGAACACGGCCACGAAAAATATTCCTGAGCCGTGATGCTTCGTCGCGGGAAAAGTCGAGGATCCTTTCGATTTCTACCGGACTAAATACTTTGTCCAAAGGGGTTTTGCAAGGAAGCGTGTGTGCGTGTGTGTGTGCGCTTAAAACACCCACAGTGCTACACACACAATGTACCACCTCACACTATTACTCCACGAGGTATAAATAGTACCGAGGCCTGCGTGGCAGAAAGACATATGTTCAAATCCCACTTTGAGAATAAAGGCAGAGTTCGCTATCGTCCAAAGTGGAAAGACTAATAAGATGCTTCTGAAGGATTGCAGGAGAGAATATCAATTCAATGTTCAGTTAGATTCTTAGAATAAGTTCCTTTATTCTATTAATCTATTTATTTTATATGGTATATTTCAAATCAATGTTTTGTATTTAATTTTTCTAAATAAAGTAAAAAACCATTTCCTTTTCCACCACAAAGATCAAAAGACTGTTGTAGTATGTAAATGACGGGGAGGAGGGCTGCTGCTTCTGGAGGCTCTGTTCCAGCAGACACACACTGAGAGGAACATTTATTTTGTAGACATATGATCAGATTTGCTCTGCAGGCTGTTGGAGAACCTGAACCCACGTGTGATTATTTCAGCTAACTGTAATAACCGGACGCCTTCCACGACCATTGGCCGACCTGCTGTTTGTCACCCAGCTGACACTCCAAGTTGATGGAGTTCCTGTTCTCTGCTGGAGGAGACGGACCAGTGCAACCAGTAGCTGCACTGGGAGGTTGGCCGAATTATGAAGAACAACCTCCCTCTGCTGTTAGCAGGTACAGCCGCCGGTTGACCACCGCGCTGCCCTAAAAACATTTCTGCCATGGAAATGAATTATATATATACAATAATGTTTGAATGTGTTTAACCTGCATTGCCAGTTTAGTAATGTCTTTACCATGTAAAGTGCCTTTGACTAACCTTTAGATGGCTATAATGATAATAATTCATATTAATAAATATTAAAGTCCAATGAAAACTGTTCAGTTGTAAAACTTAATTAATCTCTTTTCCTTAAGACCTAAATACAACTTACTTCATTTGGTCTGAACAAATCTGTGGTCTTTGTATTGTGCTAAATCTCTCACACTGTTGTTCTCCCATAGACGTCTTTTTTGGAAATGATCCTTTTCCTGATCTGCAACGTGTAATTACCTCAAATAATTCAAGTCCCAGCAGTTTGCTGCAGTTCCATTTACCGTAGTTGTAGCTGTGAAAGGCAGAACTGTGCTGGATGAGTTGATGTCTTTCCAACATAAACATTTCAGACATTTTAGAAATATATTGTCAAATACGTAGTAGAAAATATCTTGAAATACTTAGGCTTCAGAAAAGATCTTAACATAAGTAGTTGGGTTTCGTCAACAATACGACTTAGTTTTAGTAAGACAAATTGGCGTTTGGATTAAAATAATATGAAAGTCTCGTTACTGGCATAAGGAAGTTACGTGACTACTGCATCAACGTTAACGTGTGACGCGGGACAAACTCATTTGGAAGCCACGACCAACACCTTTCCCGAACCTTTAATGTGACACTGACCAGACTGCTCATCACTTTAAGGAGAAGCCCTGTTGGGTTCTGATAGATGGCCTGTTTAGACTGAGCGCTGCACGCACTGATACACATTTCCTTAACAGGCTGAAGATACAGTAACTAATGGACCGCTGTCAGCTGACCAAGGAGATAGTTACCATGGAAACAGGCATAAATGGAAGCCCTCTAACGAGCAGGGGGGTGTCCCCGTCCTTCATGCTCTACTTGTTCCCCCCTCTAAAAGCTACAAAATACACGCCGGTCGTACAGAGGAAGTAACTTCTCAAGCAGCGTTTGACGTTTGGGGCTCGCTGTGGTGTATAAAGATGCCAAGATTGACAAATGGAGACAACAGCCAGCGGGGACCTTGAGGGAAGCCTCAGTCTCAGCACGCCACTCTCCTCCATTTCTCATCTCGACAAACACTGCGAGGGCTCAAGAGCCCCTTTGGAAACGGCATCAGATGGAGTAGGAAGTTTGGAGCGCAGTGTAAATAGCTCTCATTATGGAGGCCGCGCTCGCTGCCAAAAGGGCAAACAGCGTCTTTATGCGAGAGGCGAGGCCGCTGTTTACACGAGAGCTGGCAGCCGCCGCGTTCATCATCTCTATGGGCAGCAGGGTGTGCACGTTACAACGCGCTGAGACGGGGTTTAGACTACGGCAACGTCAATCTGCTTTCAGCAACGCGTCTCACCTCCTCTGGGCGCAGCGACCGACCGCGGGGCTCCCGACGCCGCAGCAATTGGGTCCTTTTTTGTGCAACGGTCTGATGGTCTGATCTTGCCATCAATTCAGCTACAAAGCCGAGCCCTCAGTCGCTGTTGTTGTTTTTGTCATAAAATCTACCCGTTTGTGGACAAACACACCAGAAACAGTCTGTGGTGTCGTTTTAATGTGACAGGTTTCTCCTTGCAGATGACTTACTTGGGACCACACGGCATGACGTTGTCTGATCCTGAAGTAAATCCCAAAAATAATCCTTTATCAGTGTCACTGTTTCTCCTTTTTTTAACAACATTACAATACGACACCCATCTGGGTCAGAACATGAGGGCCCAGATCCGTCAGCTTTCCTCCTTTTCAAATGTTTCTCCTTCGCTGGCTGTCTTGTCATGGCAACTTCTCTTCCATTGATTGTGTCTTAAATAAATAAGGTTATTATACATTAATAACCTTAATGGTTATTACGGTTGTTATTACCCACTGACATGGATGAGTATTTAATGACTTTGCCAGACATCACATTGCCGGCTCAGACGCTCAACAAGTTATTTTTAACAGCTAAATGCGATTCTTGGTACCCTACCAAGGCACAGGGCTTCAACTCTGCAGTAGGGCCTCCTCTGCTTGTTGTCTTTAAGAGCCGCTACCTTTGGAATGAAGCCATTTTTTATTTCTCACATACATATTACAGATGACGGCAGTGAACTCCAGAAAAGTCTATCATTATCTTTTCAACCGTCTGCTAAATGTCAGGCTACTTTTCTGTGTCCTTTGTCCACTTTTCTCCCCCGTCAGAAAGACGAACTATGAGAACCACAGCGCAGTGGCATGCAGGCTCTGCAGCTGGAGCCCCCGCCATGAAGAGCCGAGCTGCATAGAGGCCCTGTGGGGTTTACGCCCCCCCCCCCACTCTATATTACAGCGTATAAAATAATGTAAACACATTCACTTTGCGTGGGAAGGCAGGACTCAAATGCAGACGTCAACAGCACAAAGACTTTAATAGTCAAAAATGCAGAAAAAAGGCCAAGGGGCAAAAACACACACAGGAACAGGGGGCAAAAAGGCAGGCAGGAACTCCAGGAACTCCAGGACATTCGACAATGACGCAACAAGTGACAAGAGACACACACACGGCTTAAATACACTAGGGAGGTGCAGGTGATTGGACACAGGTGGAAACAATCAGACAATCACAGGGGACGACAGGACCAGGCAGGAAGTGAAGTTACCCAGGGAGACAAGAAGCAGAAAACTACAAAATAAGACCGGAAATAAACCCACACCGTGACACTTTGCATAACAGCACAATAACGAACCACATTGTTACCACTTGCCAAACAGTGTTTGGTTTTGCGATTGTTACTTTGATGATAATTCCCTATTCCTTGCTTTGTTCTGAATATAGAACTATTTCATTTGATGAATCTCCACTCCGAGAAGTAAAACTCCTCAGGGTGCAGAAACGAGAGGTCGAGGAGTCTCTGAGACCTGGTCTGTTACCTCAGTGAAGATGGTGAACATGAGCTGGTCTCAGTCGCTGGTCTTCTTCAGTAGAGCATGGTGTTCATTTAGGAAACGATGATTCTTTAGCTGTAGATTAGAATAAAACCGGATTCCAACCACCACGCCACAAGTCCATAACCTCTTCGTGTTCCTTCCTGTTTCATTATCTTTTCTGGATGTTACATGTTTTTTTGCAGTTAAGGCAAAACATTAGTGAAGAACGTCTTAACAGCTCCGGCTTTGTTCTCCAGCGGCACCGTGGATGAACTCGCCCTCTGTGCCAGTGGACTCTGCTCCCAGTAGGAGAAAGCCGGCTCGGCCAGATGGACGCGCCGTGGCTGATCCCTGACCGGAGGCAGCCGACCAAGACGCCGCATCCATTCAACGGGGGAGCCGGGCTTCTGATTCGGTTCATCGGGATCACTTCTACCTGCAGACAAGCATTAGCACAGAGTGGGTCGTCATCTTTGACTTGATCAACCAATGATAGCGGAGCAGCGGCGCTCCGGCTTGAAAATAAGCCAAAGTAAAAAGGGTCTCGATGCCAGCGGCGCCCGGCTGAATCAAAATGTTATCTTTTATTCCAAACCCATTAGCAACCTCCCGACACATGCTATAATAAAAATACACATTTATTTTGGTAAAAATGGGATGAAAACAGCACTTCAAAGCTCTTGGAGATTGAAGTAGCAATTTGAATGTTTCATGCGCCACCCCCCTTCCTTTCATTGCATTGCTGGGGCTTCGGTCATGAGGAGACCTATTCACAAAGACCAGGATCGTCCATTCAGGAAGACCATTCTTTAATGTAGAGATATCATGTCTTCTCTTAATGTACAGACTTGTTTGAGTGTGTTCCTGCGTGTGTGTGTGTGAAAGTAGGCTAATGGAAGTTCAGGCAGCCGGGGACCAATAAAAGAACAAATGGCAAAAAAACTAAACCAAACCAAACTTCTTCAAAAGTAGAACAGTACTATGAAATAAAATAGAAAGATTCTTTTTGTTGAAAAAGACAAATCTTTTGAATGCATCATGCTATCAAAGGGCTTGTGCGTTTTGGGAGATGTTTATCTAATATATAATCTAGATTCTTGTACCTGTAGAATAATACAAAACGCCTAGCAGGTAAATCCTTAGAACATGGACCCAGGATCTAAAGCACCTCATTTATTAGTAATTATGGCCGTTGTACCCAAGATGCTTCAAATCAACACTTACTGTGCGACTGCCGTCCCTGGTTGGACGGAATGCTCAAACCTGCAGTCGAATGTCTCTTTGTCTTCTAGTGACGACGCGGCGCTGGCCGGTCCGTGCCTTTGAGTCCTGGTGCAGAGCCGTTTTAAAGGCAGCAGGCCGGTGTTTGCGTATGTCGCTTCAAATCCCAGTGGGTCTAATTCAACACTTGTTCGTTGCGCCGTGGCACCTGGAGACCGGCGGCCTGATGTCTGACATGCTGTAGCCCGTGGCTGCTTTCCAGCTCGGCATCAATCGGGGGATCAGCAGCCGTGTAAAACAGGCCCACGCGACCTGAAACTTTAATGGCGACACAGAGGCAACCAAGACCCCGCTCATCCCCCTCCCCCGCGCTGAGGGACCCCCCTCCGTGACGGTAGTCCCGGCTAATCCGCAATCCCCAGTATGTGGACGGAGTCCCGGCCGAGCCTCCGTCAGAGGGACACGGCAATGAACACCTGGGACTCATTTTCAGATGTTGTAACAAGTAAGTCATGTGAGAGGTGCGTTCGGCCTCCATCACCTCCTCCGCACACCCCCTGCTCCTCTCTTCCGCCTGACTTCCTCCACCACGCTCCCGGCACTCTGCGCGCTGTTAATTATTGAGCGCCCCGAGGAGCAGCATCGCGCTGCCGCTCTGCTTGTTTAAAATAGCTCTTCAGCAGTGATGCTGCTTTTTACTGCTGTTTTTGTTTTATCTAATTGGACTTGAAAACAGCAATTGTCGTCAATTTTGCTCCCCAGAGGTGAGAACCGGGGTTAGAAGTCAGGTAAAATATCCCACCACAAACATCTCCTTGCTGCATACTTCCGCGTGTTCCTGGGCCGATGCACTGGGAAGGATGCAAGTATCAATTTTTCTAAACTACTTTTGCAGCTTAAACGCAGCGTCGCTATTGGTCGAGTTCGAAGAGGGAGGCTGTTGTTCCTACAGGTGACAATTATACCTGGACTTCTTTTCGATTGATTTACTTCAAGACTGTTGAAACCGCCGGGCTGACGTGTCAGTGGAGGTTATTCACAGTCTCCAGACGCCACGTCCATAAAGGGCTGAATGGATTTGCGTACAACTCTGTCTGCTCTGTTGTGACGTTACTATGACAGTTACCTCATTTCTGATTGTAACGCGTAGCCGTCCAACAAAGGCACAGGAAGAGGCGGAGGGCCACTGATCAATGATCAATGGGTTACCAGGTAGACTAGATGGTAATAGACACAGTTCAGCTCACACGACTCATTGGATCAGTTTGTCGTACAAAACAATACAATGGTGGCACATTGTACATGATAGCACACGCTGCGCCGCTGCGCTACGTCGTTACTCTTGACTTACATTATATAATTATCCTATCATATAAAAAAACCCAATTGATATTCAGTTGCTTCTCCAAAACCTACCGAAGCGTTTCCCAGCGTTGACCTTGTAGTGTACGAAACCTTTCCTGCCATGAATGTGATCAAGGTGCATCTTTAAAGACAATGCTTGAATGTTTTTTGTTGTCTTGTTTTGCTTCCAGCATCATCTGTGTGTGCGTGTGTGTTTTCCTGTGTGGGCGCTGCCGTCGGCCTCGTGTTTAACTGGATATGACACACAGTCTGTTCCAATCAGTGTTTTCATGAGCTGCTCCACTGAGATCTGGGCAGATGCCGTCTGCTCAGACACGAGGATTCTGTTGGTGATTTGGTGCACGTGTGTGGCTAAATACACTCATATATGTATGGTGATTGTATCTGTAGTGATAAAAGACAGCGTCGTGCATGCAGCCTCCAAAAAGAAAGAGCATCTTAATGTTGCATTTAGAGTAAATCAGGCAGGCAAAAAAAAGACAGACGCTCCCCAGTGACCTGAATGGGGAGTCAGGGGAGAATACCCTCATGAGCTGCTCTCTGCTAAATGCACTCTCATATTAATATTTTATAACCACCCATAATGCTGCTGGGGAAAGAGAAAAAGGGAGGGGGGGTTCCTGAGAGAGGGGGAGGGGATTTACATCAACCGGCCCAAGGTCCCTCAGCAGGAAGTGGTGTTATTGTAGTAGTAGTAGTATTTTGCCTTCTGATGGAGGAGCAAACATCTCTCAGTCTTGCAGAGACTGTGCAGAGACGTCTGTTATCGGATGACAAACAGCACTTTGGTGTGAGGATGGACACAACAACCACGATCTTTAGAGAGGGAGCGCGTCACTGTGGAGACCACGCAACTCTAAATGTGTCAAAGGACTGTTTCTGCCCCCCACGAGGACCAGGGGCTCCGGCTTTAGCTTAAAGGCTGATGGGGAAGTCGGCAGTGTTACTCCAGAGTTTCTTTATTTCCCAATCACAGTATAATTTGGTATATTAAATAAAGAAATGATTATAATAATAATGATCAGGAATAAAATGTTGTATAAATGAAGCAGATATATGAACAAACCGTTCCAAATAGAGAGAGGAAGGAATTTGTAAAGTTCGGTGTGTGTAAGAGGTGCTGAAGAGGAGATTTGTTTTTTTTTTAGATTTTTGTCTGTCTACAGATGCAAATAGACCAATTTGTGAAGCCTACTCCTAAACGTGTATTTGGGATACCCGCTTCTATCACAACAGCCTTGTTTTTCCTCTAGTATCTCCAACAATTTGCATGTACATTATCTGTCAGCTGCTTCAATCTAATATTTATCATTACGAAGGATAATTCAGTACAAGTTGTACGGCACCACCACCCATAATAATGAAATAATGAAAGCTCTAATAATAAAAGCCAGTTCATTATTAATGCTGATACTGTTTATTATGAACTGCTATTGATATAAAGTATGCTTGAATAAGATCTGGGCCACCTCCAGAGTGTCTGGCCCTCAATACGTCACCTCGCTGGTTTGTTACTTTTACACATTTTTCATGTGAAATTCATTAGCATATCATCGACAGTAACCGTAATTGTTTAATGAGTCGTTAATAAGTAACACAGTAATTAGCATCAGTGGCATAATTATGTGTAGTGGGCACAGCATTTTTTTGTTTGGAATAATTATCGCCATTGACAGCCTTTTTTCGCACAAACAAGTAGATCCCTGAGAGGCGGCGAAGGGGCGTAACACACAAACACACAAACACACAAACAGCGCGCTCCATCCGAGGGGCAGCGCGACGAAACACGACACTCAAATAAAACAGTGATCGAAAACATGCTGAGCCCACAAGTCAACTATATATATATATATATATATATATATATATATATATATATATATATATATATATATATAGTACTCAGTGCATTTGTTATGTTTTTATTGCTTTATGCCTTATTTGTTCATTTACAGATAACATATAATACATAATTAAATCGTACTCGTGTGATATGCACAATTAAGGCACTCAAGGGAATAACATTGTTTTTCCTGCACTGATCAATTTAGAGACTTTGAGTCAACACCATTTTGCCTCCATAGCATTCAAAATAAAAACAACTTACATTCAAGCATCCATTGCATTACTATTTTATTTGTGTTTGTACAACAGTTTACAATAAAATAATGTTGCTACTGTGTATCATTTGGATATTTTGTTTACCCTATTCACCTGCAGTGTCATCAAAGCATAATATGTACGTGTAAGGCCGTTTTCTTTAAACTTAAACGTTTCTTTCATACACCAAACCTCCCAGTTTATATTATAATGTTTTTTCAGAGGAGTGTGTTTATTTAATTCATTACCTGATTTAAAAGACATTTCAGTCACATGACATTTATATTACTGGAGTGATATAAAGAGATATTTAATATTCCCTCAATAAAAACCTTTGGCTCTAATATGTTAACAAAATAAAACATGCATTTTGAAGCAGGTTTTATCCAGATTTAATCCCTGGAAACAAAGGCAAATTATCACATATTTAATATAACAATACATAATTTGCATATTCAAGCGCACATAAAAAACATGCAATGTAAAAAAATTACATTTTTTTATTTATTTAATGAAAAGTTTTAATGTTGATATCATTTTTTTTTTTTTTAATTTCAAAAAACATTTTTTGGGGGGGTTTTCAATCCACTATCTCTATCCCTATTTGAAAACAAAATGTACGGCACACTGCAGCGGTCTCACACGTGATGTCATGTACTGTAGCTCGCGTGATCTCTTTGGCCAGTGTCAGAAAACATCCCTGATGATGTCATCAGAACGAACCCCGGGCCACCTCCAGCCTTCAGACTTTAACTACAAAATGCTCTTTTACAAATATGGTTTGAAAGACATTGGCATTCAAGGAGCCGAATGCAGGTGAGCTGCATTGTGGGTATTGTAGGATCCTTTTGGATCTCTTGGAGCTTGGCGTACTGTGGAGACTAAAAGTCACGGTGTCTTTGCTGCTTCGATTGTTACCTAATTAAAAAAAATAACAACACTTGGAAAGATTCAGAATAGTGCACAAACGTGATGTTTGATCGTATTGAAAAAAATCATATTGTAGGTATTGATTTTACTGGTTGTTAGTACACATATCAAATGCACGAGGGGCTAGAAGGATAACCAACGTGCATGCAAAAAATGAATATCAAACATTTTCCAATTGCTGGCCCACCGTAAATGATTTCTTCCTAAGGACTGTGCCTTTAAAAGAGCCTGGAAAGCAGCCTTGTATTCACAATGATGAAGCATATGTAGCTGCAAACACTCGCTGGGGGGCTGCGTAGCCTGGATAATTTCAATGGGCCAGCGGCTCTGCGAATGTGAAATTTATTGACTGTCTACAAAAGCATTTTTTGGAAAAAAAAAAGAAAAGCATTTAGTGAAGGAAGCCCCTACTGTAGACGGATGAATGCAAACACCAGGACGTGGGCCAAATGGACAAAGACGTTGGAAACATTCTATAAAAACCCAGCGGCACTTGAGCCCGGCCGGTCTGCTATCTGCCGCCTCTCCTTTGAAACACAATTATGTGACCATCGGCAAACACTGGCGCAAACACTGCCATTTTTCCCTCCCTGCCACCAGATGGTTCCATTGAGAATAGACACGGCCGCTGTTTGTCTTCTACTCGGAGCTGCTGGTCGTAATGGAGTTGCTAATGATTATAAAACACCTGCTCGGGGGGGAATAAGACAAACAGAGGCCCCGGGCTGAGAGCTAAATACCTATGTGATCAGGTTGAAAAGGTGCTGGGCTCGTGCTCGGCTGGTACTTATCCGAGGGGACACAAGCACCTTCAGCAGATGTCCCACCTATAGAGGTAAGAGGCTGCAACCTCATCCGCGGAAAAAAAGCAGACAGGAATCCTGGCAGTCAGTCTCCATAATAGCTAATTGCCTGTTTGCTCAATGGAGAGAAAGGCTTGTTTCCACAAAGGGGTCATGTCTGTGATGGGCTGTGGTCTCTCTTCAGATGCCAGGCTTGGGTTTCATGTGGTTTGGAGGTTATCAGTGCCCCCAAAGCTGCCTCACAAAGGAGATGTTTGTACAGTGGCATGGCGAGCACGGGGTGGCGTGTGGCGAGGGGACGCGGCGCGTAACAACAGGCAGATGGGTTGAGCCGCAGAGAGGCCGTGACCCAACACCAATTCCACACACGGCCCGTCTAGTTGTTATTCTATTAATGCGGTATTGAATTCTGTGTCTATTCCATTTCTTGTTCACCTCCCAACTGGAGAGAACCTGCTTTGTCAAACAGCCTGAATGCATTACCAGGTCATGAGCTTTCTATTTCCCATTGTACCATGGGAGGAAAACAAAAAGTATTCTTCATATTTGTCATAGGATGAGAAAAATACAAAAGGATTCTCTCCCTTTAACCGACGCTCTTCAATTATAAACGTCACATAAGCGTAATTCATTTAATATCATATAACATGTATTATAACGTTTAGGGCACAATCCATAATTCATTCCATGTTCAGTCCCCAGCGAGGAAATACCAATTATTAGATCAGTAATAAGTAAGTAATACGGCTAAATTATAATAATAGCAGCAATATGAATTTAATCTAAGATCAGTTCAAATCATAGTTTAGGCTTGACAACGAGTGAATCCAGATTATAAATTAAGAAGACGTATTATGACAAGTTTGAACCAGAATCATAATGGAGATGTTACTAATCAATTAAACTAAATATTAATTGAATGACTACTATTACTATTACTGAATTTTACAGTTTTTTAATTAAAAGCCGGCCTTGCTTTTCATAGTGAATCTGTTTTAGGTGAAAGATGTTGGTACTGTGACAGAGAAACAACCCCAAGCTGAAATGAAAAAACTGCTCTTATTGGGAGTTTAATAATCATAGCAATGCTTGGTTATGATCAAAAGAGAAACACAAACATTGATCATTTTGCCAATGCGTGAATCCTCAGTTTAAGTTTTGAAATACTAACTTTGTGTGGTCACAGGAAAGGTGTCTTTTTATTTCTCATGTCGCTTAGGTATTTGTATCCTGGTTTTGGTCTTAAATTGCAATAATTATTTTTGATCACATTCGCGGTTGTGTTGTAAATATACATTTAACAACGCAAAACATTATTTACACTGAAAGCAAACTCCAACCCGGTTTTATGAAGCACCAATCGTCAACTGGCATCATAGGCCCGCCCACTATTTGGCAATCCAATCAGATGCAAACAGTCCTATGTTCCGTTTGACTGGAACTCCAGGTGTTAAAATGTTAATATTTGGGCACAGAGTTGCATCATTAATTAAAAATCAGTTCTCTATATGGATTTATTTTTAAAATGAATTGTCTATTGTTTTATACACATATATTGATTGTAAATTCAATAGTTATTACACACTGGATGAGTTTGGACTTATAACAATATAACGTGGTATGTTGTTAGTGGTCAAATCTTAGAGAAACTAGATGGATGGTTGAAGATGGATTATGCCACCATTTAAAATCATCAGTATATGGCATTCATTTCTCAGAATAGAGAGGAACCCTTTCAACATCTTTTGTGGCTGAAAACAAAAGCCTCTCTGAGTCTCTGCAACCGTGAAGCTCACAGATTACCGGGCTGCGAATCTGCATGCTCGTGGGGGGGCGGCGGTGGGCCCGCAGCTCCCCTCCCCTCCGGTCTTCAACATCTCAATCACGTCTCTGTGGGCCCCGCCCCTTTGTATTAGCCCCCAAGGAAGTGATGGACATCCTTTCACTGGCTGCCTGACCTCTGGTAATCCTGTTTCACAGACCAGCTCCCCGCTGAAGGCCGACACAATGGCGGCCGCTCAGCCTCCTCCCAGTCGATACGCCGACGGACTTGATCGAGCAAATTAGTATCCTTTGGTAAGGGCACGACCAAAGACCTTTTCAACACCCTCCACAAATCAATAGAGACCGGCGAACAGCGTGTTTCCGGCTTTTTTTCTTTTTCGTCCTTTCACTTCCCTTCCTCGCCACCGCGTGTGACTTCTATCCGGGTTCAAGCTCTCGCGTGCGCTTTCCTACAAGCGGCCCTCCGCTGCTGGGCGGAGATCAAAGGTTACAATTGCTGACGGTCAGCGTGTAATCAAGATTTCACCCCCGCTTGTAAAACAGTTGTTACACCATGTGTGCCTGGGGCGGGAAAACAACCCCCAAAATCAGAGGCAAGAAGGGACGGGAATGTGAAGCGAATTTAGAAATGTTGTGGGGCTTCCAGGTGCAGAATACGCTCTTCATATCCTCTTGTTCCTTTACTACGGATTCCTGATGCCCCCGGAACACCAAACGTTGATTCATCATCGGCTGCGTTAATTAATTACTGGGCCGCAGCAAGCAACTTTGATTTATTTTATTATAACTCATCCAACTCAAAAAAACAAAAAGGCACCGTAAAACATTATGCAATATCTCATACCACGTACACACACATGCAGAGGAAAACATTGTAATGCTTAACTTAGCTGACAGTGAAAGGTTACTGGTTACGTTGCAAATTCAGATCTGAAAAACCAGTTGAAATTAGTAACAGGCAGAGATTCATTTTTTAATCAATTCAATTTGATGGTAGCGTATTACGCACCTTTATTTTACAAGTACTAATATATTAACAAAACTGCAATAACCTTTAGTTTGCAAACAGTTTAAACAAATATGGTAACAGCAGTATTCCCTTTACATGGTAGTAGTTACAATATTTACTGTACATCACAACTTAAACAATAATGTAATCAAATAAAAGCTATTTGCCACAGCCAGAGCCTTAACGTTTCGTCTAGTCTGTTTTAGCAAAACAAGCCCCATCTGAAGTTAACATCTATAAATCTGTACCAGGTACCAGCAGAAAGATGTTTCTTTCATCAGTCTCTGTTCTATAGTTGTGGTATTTGTTATAAATGTATGCTGATAATAATGCTTATTGATGACGCAGGGACAATTTATAAAGAGTTACTATTAAGAGCAGTTTGTTCTCACGTCTTGTTTGTATGCAAAAATACTGCTGCAGTTGTTACAAATATCTTTGGTTCAATCAACGTCTGAAAGAGATTTTAAATGAAAATGTCCTCAAAGAGTTTTCCTCCTTTCTCCATTTCCTGCTGGTTCTCATCTCTTTCTGTTCTGAAGTCTTAGGCCCGCCTCCAAATTTGCTCATTGGTCGAGCCGCGTGATGACGCCCCATAAGTTCACGTGACGTAACTTTCTCAGTGGAGATGAGTGTTGTTTAGAAAACGACAATGCAACGAGACTGCTCGCCGCCGGCTCTGACCACACCGCCTCCGGGTCTCTACGGGTTGAAGCTGATGCAGCAGTGGGACCATCACTTTTTCTGTTTGTGTTTTTCCAGTTTGTGGAAATTGGCTGCGATCAAAACCCTTTCATTTTAGATACATGGACAAAAACGATTCAATGCTGTTACCGTTTATCTGGAGAAATGTCAATATTGCAAACAGTACTGGGTTTTTATTATTATTTTTGTGGCCCAAGAGTCCAGTGCTTCTTTGTCCCAAACCACCACAACAACCAATCAGCTAACCTCTGACTACATCTGATGCTACGGCAGTCAATCTTGCAGATTGGTTGATTTTGGAGTCAGTTGGATGTCTGGTGCGTCTCATAGAGACCAGAGTAGTTCGTCGCGCTCAGACGTCTGACAAAGCATCAGCAAGCAGCTCTCTCTCCTCACCCATTCCTCACCCATTCCTCACCCAACTCTTCATGGGCAAATCTAACCCTGCATAAATGAACTGCCTGATGTGTATTATTGTTATGATTATTTATACATTCTGCTTATCGCCACCATTTTCCTTGGCAGAGATTTTAAGTAAGATTAATTACATCAAGCCTACGTAACCAACAGAAAACCTCTTCAGCATCACCAGCAGGCCATAATTGTACATTTTGAAGTGCGGCGCATGCATAATTTTAACTCTGTGTGGTAAATAGCACTTTATCAGTGAAGCCACAGCTGCTGTTGCAAAAATGTTTCTGTGTTAATTAACACTCTGAACCGGTCACCCTGCGGCGGTTACCGCGTGTAGACAAAAGGTCCACGGCGTTTTATGAGAGAGATGGCAAAATGATATGATGCAGCGGTGAGAGCAAAACATGCTTCTGATGATGTTTCAGCACAAAGGGTTTCACTGTTGGAATGAGAAAATGATGGCAGAGAGGGACGCGTGTCATGGTGTCGTTTTTGTGCTGAAAGCTCCAAGCACTATGCACAATATCTGCTCATCAGCATTCTATTTTTAATGTGCTTCGGATATTTGTTTTATTTTAAAGGGACCCTCATAGCTGGGCTTGCATGTTTTAGTCCATACACCAAATCCATTCGAAATAATGTGGTTGTGGGTTCATATTTTAATTCAAACATTGGCTGCCATTTATTTCCTTTAGCCATAATAAACAACCTACTGGGAACTGCCTGATGTAAGTGAACATTATCAAGAAAAATAGAAAAATAGCCCTAGTCTGCAACAAAAATACATTCTCATACGAATCAACTGCATCCTCAATTACGTCCCAAAGGAAGCGCTTCTTCTTGCACATCACGGTCTCAGCCTGCGGTTAAGCAGCAAGGGAAATGCAACTAAATGGAAACATTTACTAAAAATCTCGGTTGGTCATAACATATTTGTTTGTTACATTACGTAGATTATGGGAGGTAAAATATGAATAATAAAAGATTTTAGACATAAACTGTTTTTTATCACAGTTATATATACATATATATGGGTCTTATTTATGGGTCTTATATATTCTCATAATTATCTACTCAAGAGTTTCCTTAAACCAAAGTTAACTTTTTTACCTTGTCATTTGCAAGTGCCTTAATTATTTCATCTTCATTGTAAATATGAGTGTTTTATACACAGAAAAACTCCCTCTTGTTTTCAGGATGTGCACGGAATCATAACATCGGACACAAATAGTGAACATATTATTGGAACGAAGCACATTCTAAACATCTTATGTTGAGCAATAATAAAAAATGTGATCATGAATTTCCATTTGTGCCGACTTTTCAAAGCCAGTGATGGTTTCGGGGGGGCCAATTACACGTACTTTGTGCTCCCTGGCACATTTATGACAAAGAGACACTCCCCGACCATTGTTCAGCTCTTTTGTCCCCTGAGGAATGTCTCTCAATTGTCAATATTCAATAATCACGAGCAGGGCCGCGCAGAGGGCGCTGTTTGTTCAGGCAGATGTTCGGACCCTCCCCTGCAGGTCACTACAGCTCACTGGGCCCTTCCCTCCAAACAGAAAAGAGGACCACAAAAGCCAACTTCCACCTACTCTGATTGTTGACCATTTCTCAACACTGTCCTCTGACCGTCCAGCAGCTGAGATCCAGATGAGAAACAACATCAACGTCTTGATACATTCATCATCTATAATTACTGTGCTCTCAGATCAATAAGCTTAATAAGCAGCTGCCATCTGGGGACTGAGTGCCATGAAGACTTTTTTTCTGCCCTGGGTTTTAACTCTTTGAAATATTGAACAGTCTGCATCATTTTGCATATGCAACACTACATATTGTTTTTTTAACATCCAAAGAAGACAGAGTTTAATGCAAATCCCAATAGTGCAGTGCCCATTTGGAGCAGTTATCGAGTTTGGAGAGGGCCAATGGGAACTATAACTACTGTACTTTGATATATTCCTTGTTAAAAAGCATTACTTTCAAGAACAGTCGGTCATCGACTCCAGAGAGACGAGAAGGTTCCATCCTTTGGGCCCAACCAGGGTTTGACATTAACATTTTTGCTCACTGTGGTTTTCCAAAGTTACGGGCCACTCAGCAATTTCATTAGCTCCAATTTTGTTGGGAAAATGGATTAAAGTTGACTACGGTTTTCTAGTTTACTTGAAGAACTAGATTGAAAATCCTTTCAAATGTAAATGACCATTGTAAACACCCAAATCAAGTCACCTGTACATATACAACAGGTATGTAAAGCTCCTTTGGTATGAAGGTCCGCTGTTCATGGCTGTTCATGAGGACCAGGGATCTTACCGCCACACTTTGTTGTCCTCCATTTAATCGCAATGCTTTTGACATGGCCAACGGAAATGTCACTTTGACATTTCTTGTCCTAGCTACAAAAGAGACGCCCTTACACTTTAATGTCCTACAGTCAGTGCAATACATTTTTTTCTTGTTTGAATCATAAACCAGCCATTCTTGACCCGACCGCCACAGTCTTTTCTTTTTCTTTATCTCTTCATCTTCGTTACATCGCCATGTTTTTTCTCTCTTGTTTCTGCCCTCCGGGTTTTCCTACACCTACTCTGTGCCGCTACATCCTTGTCTTGCACTGAGCAGGTCCCAAGCGGCATCAAAAGCCTCCACCTCTCATGTCGATGTTGCTTAGTTACGAGCGAACGGTGGGCAAGAGGGTAAAGCGATAAGCGCACGATACAACATTAGCAGTACAACTTGGTTGGTGTTTTCTTCTCAAGATGTGGCGTATGAACTTATTCACCAAAAGCCAGTAAGTAGTAAGAGCTTTTCCCCGCCACAGCCAAATTCCACCCGCATTTGGCAGGTGGGCGGGTCCAAATTTCATGCCCTGAATGGGGAATGGTTCTGGAAGTATGTGACGGACACCCAGATTCCTAAATTTACTTTTTACTGCCCCAGAATCACCAGCTGACCAAATTTATATTTAATTTGTCTGTAATTTTGTTTTCACTTGTCCAGTCCTGATGATTCCCTGCTTCCCCCTCTTGAGGTGCCAGATGGTCTTCCAGAAGAACTTTACTCCAGAGGTCCTTTTCCGTCGCTTCACCAAACTCCTCCCACACTCGTCGGTACATTGCTACGGCCTCTGGTGTCCCACCAGATATCATAACCCAGAAGGCCTCCTTCTTCAGTCTGCCGGCTTCCCTGACCACTGGTGTCCACCATGGTGTTCGAGCGTTACCGCGCCTTGATGCACCTAAAAGTGTCCAAAACATGCGAATTCAGATCAGACGATACGATAAACAATAGGGTAAAAAATCGATCAACAATCTTGGGCCCATGTACCTCTCGTACCACGTGCACTTATGAACATCCTCCTTATGAACATCCCCCAACATGGCGCTCGTTATGGACAATCCGTGAATCGGACAGAAGAAAAAACATCATCGGCGTCAGTCTCAGGCTCTGCCTTTGTAAACCTGTACAAAATGGTCATCAATCCATCCCGTTCATTTGCACGTTTGGGGCCTGGGTTATCGGGGCAGAAGGCAAAATAAGAGAAGCTTCTTGCCCAGGTCCAAGGTTTCCCGTCCCAAATGGTTAATGACAGCCCTCCATCATATGTTGGGTCGGCTTCAGGGTCTACAGAGAGTTTGAGGTGCCCGGAAAAGGGAGCACACCATAACAGTCTAACTATTTTTCTTTAAAAGCTCATCACTCTATTGCATTACACCGGCAGGTGTTTCTAGTGTTTGCCCATCCTCATGTATATCAATGAGAGCATGCTAAATAACAGTAACACCACTTTATATAAATCAAGGCACAGCATTCTCCAGAATGATGATACGGTGGAAGCACCAGAAGTTATTCCTTAGTTTTGTGACTTCTACAAATGTACAGCAACACAAGTCAATTTCTGCATGTTAAATGTATTACTGAGTGAGTGTGCATGCAGATTCAAATCTCCAGCACACATTTGGAGCCTTTGTATAGTTTGGATAAGCGCAGCAATGCAGCAGCATTACCTTGGCCCCACCATACTGTGGTACGTGCTATGTAGATGAGTCTAATCATCTGCTGTAGCACAGTTGAAGTCCTTGGCTGCTCCATATCTGTTTGTATTTGCTCCATGAATAAAGCTGAAAAGCTGATGGGTGCCCTGGGACCCTTTATGTGTGTCAGTGGCAAAGGTCAAGCACCTATTGTTCACTATGAGCACTGTTAATCACAAACAGGATCTAGGTGAGTGTGCTCACCACTGGGAGGCTACGGACCAAAACTAATGTAGGAATTGATTAAGGTTCCCTATAAACATGGCTTGCACCATATTTCAGCATGCGATTTGATTGTATTGAGAAATGATCAATTGCCCCCATACATATAGAGACCTGTTAAGATCACTGACAAATGCTTTAGCATATATTTATTATTTCATTGCCGTGGCTCAGTGGGGCAGCAGGCTCGTCCAATCAGAGGATCGGTGGTTCAACCCCAAGCTCCGCTAGTCCGTGTCCATGTGTCCATGAGCAAGACACTTAACCCCACGTTTCCCCCGTAGCTGTGACTACGGTGTGTGAATGTTAGACTGATGGGCAGGCCGCACCTCGGTGGTCCTCGGTGGTCCTCAGTGTATGAATGGCTGTGAATGATGACGCGTCCTGTTAAGGCACTAGAGACTAGAAAAGTACATTTACACATTCCTATTCCTTATTACATCTAAACATATTTAAATGGGTAAAAACAACATTATCCAATGCCATACAACAACATTGCCTTATTAAATAATTTCAATTAATTAAAATCCTCTCTGCTGTTTGGGAAAAGAATCTTAGTTAGTTAAAACAGAAAATGTATAGCTAACCCTACTTGTTTACAAAATACACACATTTTCAGAATATATTCCTTTAAAAAAATGTCCTTGTTTAAAAAGAAGGATGTGATGAATACATATATTTTGATCACATACAGTTGCCTGTATATATTTGGTTCAGTTGTTCTTTTTGCTTCCAGGTATGTTGATGTTTTATCACTTTGTCTCTTTAGTGAGTATTTAAAATTAGTGACTTATTAGTACCATTCACAAACAATGCATCCGCAAAAATCTGTGCTTAAAAATGTACCTTTGCACAGACAGGCTTGTTTTGCATGCAAAGAAATAACATTTTTACTCACTTTTAAGTGAACGAGGTCCAATGAAGACGCAGCTCATTTTGATTCCAATGCAGTTTGAAAAGACATGAAACCGACTCGTTGTAAAGAAATAAACCCCGACTACGGTGATAGCATGAGGTAAAATCAATTCCATGTCATGACCGAAGCACCGGTTTCAGAACTAAAGGAGAAGAAATGAAATAAAAAGGGAACCAGAGGAAGCCCCTTAGGAGTTTTCTCAAAGCCTTTCTCTGGACTTGTCTTCTCCCTTAAGAGGGTCAAGAGTGGCAAGCAGACACTTTCCTTTCTGAAGGAGGGCAGCCAAACAAACTCAGCTAACAGAGGGGATCTCTCCAGGGAGCTGAGAGGGAAAGTCAAAAGAGACCCAGGATTTATTGTCACACTCTGAACATTCACTGTTGCGGCAGCTACAAAAGAAGTTTTAAAAGAAGTGTTTTATTTTAAACAAATCTGTTGATAGAAAATTCAGATATCATCCCCAGATGTTTTCTTGGTGTCGGCATTATACGGCTGCACTAGGAGTGTATTTATTTAAAACCCTATCAATTGAGAGTCTTAAAAAAAAAAGGCGGTGACCTTGAGTCCATTTTCTGCAGGGCAGCGTGCAGTGCCGATGAATGGCCGGACGCAGCGGGGCTCGCAGGCACCTGGCCGGACGGCCCGGGCGCTCCACAATGCTGTCTGGGGGGTAATTACCACAAGGTATTCTTTAAAAAGACCAGATGGGGATGAGGTCCTACCCCACCCCATCATTTACAACAAAACCCCATTCAATGACATACTTAATCCACCCACCGGTTAGCTCTTTCAGAGTCCGCTGTTGTTGTGCTTGTTCCTTTATGTTAATCCAGACTCACCCTACACCTCCCTCCCAAATAGGGAGAGGGAGACAGGGAGCGGGGAGAGAGAGAGGGAGGGAAAGTGAAGAAGACATAAGTGCCTTAAGGGACTCAAAAAGCATCATTCATTTCCAAATTGTTTCCGCCGCAGCTTGTACAGTAACGTCGGTGCCTCCCCTCCTCTCGCTCTCTTTTTCGGTCTCTGTGCTGCCCTGAAGTGCCATTTGAGGGACACTTGCTGAGGGGAAGCAGAGCGACAGCGGGAGGAAAATAAAGGGGGGAGGGTGAGAGACCCAGGCAGAGGCAGGGGGGGAGATGAGAGAGAGAGAGGCCTTTATAGACAAGGTCAAGTCAGGGTTCGTGGTGGCACCAGCTGAGGTTGGGAAAGGGGGGCACCTGCTATTTTCTGGGTGCGTATCTGTTTCCAGCTGGACTCCACCCCACTCTTTCCCCAGCGCTTTCCCAATCCAGTTAACCAGGACCCCCCAGCCCCCCTCAACGCACCCCCACACCTCCAGAATCCCCAAGGAATACATAATCAGATCCACCCTCTTCTTTAGAGCCGTCAGCTCTTCTGTTCATCTCAGGCTAATGTTTCATGGTCGCCTTGTGGTTTCCTATTCTCTATTAAATAGTAAGTAATTCAAACGTTTTTGACACTGTTCTGGGTATTGTTATATCAGTACTGTCATTTAAATCTGAAATCAAAGTTTAAGTGGTACATCTGTTGCACAAAGTCAAGGGGGGGGTCATTTAGAGTAAACTGACCTCTTAATCGTGTCGCTACCATCCAGCCTCACACTTTATCATAATCACGATCATTTCAGACAAGACAAATCAGGAAGAACGTCCATTTCAAATTGATCTTTTTATCCAACCAAATCTGAAAAAACGATATTTGGAGAGATAGTAGCGAATACTGGTGAAGCCAGTCAATGCTGCTGTCAGATGTCTGTGTGGTCAGACTGTCAGAGAGGCGCCCATCTGTGTTGGCTTTTGATGCCTCCCTCATGTGTGTCAAGAATTGGTGGCCCCAACATTCATGTCTTGTTCAAAGACATTCCCTGAAATCAGTAAATCAGTAAATCACATTTCCAGATTGAGATGATTCAGCTGTACGTCATTTCTAGGAGCACTAACCTCTGATATTATGGTTAGTTTTTAAGTAACCTCTATCAACAGATTCTGCATCCAATGCGTCTGATTTAGCTTTTTATTAATTTAATAACAGTTTTATCCAAAGGGAGCCTGAAAATTTGGATAGAGGCAATTAGCGAGTGTGTTGACCAAAGGGCCATAACCTCAACGGTCCGACCGGCGAGGGGCCGGCGCTGGCTGACGGTACGCCAAAGTCGGTACCCGCCCATCGGCGGGGGCAGCCGGAGTTTGAGACCCCTGATCTTAACCCTACCAGACCTTTTTCGTACTAGATTGGGACACTGCTGAGTTTGGTCCACAGCTTGATGTTGAAGGAGTGCCGTTTGCTGAATGTGTTTATCTTCCCCGAGGAGGATCGGTAATGATTTTGGTGACCCATGATCTTTCCTCTCGTGCCTTTTGAGCCACGTGGATCGTGACAAGCTTTCTCAGGAACTAATGGGCAGATTTCTATGAGATGCCTTATTCATAATAATAAAAGGAGGGAAACCTGCCACCAATCCCTGCGCTGTGTGTGTGGGAAAGAGTAAAACTACCTGTAAGAAGCGTGGGAAGACCTTTAACAGTGCATGAAGGTTGCTGTAGCAGCGTACAGTACAGTCCAGCCGCTTCTTCTTCAGCCGGGCTATTTGTATTCTGATGATGAATATTTTATTGCTCTCCGAGTGCTGTTCTAAAATCAGGCCATAAATGAATCTCCATAGTCAGCGTTGCTCTTGACTAGCATTGTATTGTCTGCCAAGTCACTGAGTGCTTCCAAAAAATACTTTTATATGAAAATCAGGGAGCTTGGGATGAAAGGCAGAAACACAACAATATCCTGCAAATTTTGTCCTTTGTCTGAGAGGGATTACTCCATTAGGGAAATTTATGGAAATGCAGCCGATTATACTTTGTTGAACTTTCATTTATGTAGCAATATCATTTTAAAAGCTGAACAAAAGTATGCAATTTATTTGAAATTAAGATAAGCAGAGGGATTTATGAATTTTAGATGGGTAATTTTGTGTTCATACAAAGTAGCACACCTTCTGGCGCTTCCTGCCATCAGATAACAGGGTCACCCTCACATCACCAGCACCTCCTACACCGCACACGGGAACCGGGAAAGGAAGCCAACGGTTCTGATCACATCAAGTCACTGGAATGCTGCACTAGTATGTATGATGTTATGCAGTTGTGAGTGGCCCAAAAGGGATTGTTTTGCCCCACAGAAAAGTCTTCCAATGACACTATGAACAGAAGGCTGGTATTACAAAAGTGAGAAAAGGAGGGAAAGGCCTCCAGGACATAAAAGGCCCAGAATCCTGCAGGAAAACTCTGTAGTGATGCAACAAAATTGCAACGTGTTTTCCCAAAAAATACATTTTACATTGAATCAACTTTGAAAGGGAGCGTCTGAGTTTATGATACAAATTTAACGGGTAAATAAACGGGACTTTTGTCCCGGAGGCCGCTGATAGTTTCTGGTGTGAAAGTAAACGTTAGCTTGACATTTTAGCGCTTCAGTCACATGATGCATTACACCACTTTTGACGCTCTGATGTGAGGACGTGTCGAACGAGCATGAGATTTCATTTGTGATCTGAGGGGGAATGTTCCCAAAATCCTTTACCGATTCGGCTTTACTGATCTTGATAATGGATCTGAGACACCAACACTTCTTCTTGCACGCGCTGGTTAGCGACTGGAGATGCAGAAGTGAGCAGGAGACAAGCGTGGAACCAGTAGTTGATTGAGAAATGATAAATGAGGTCGTTCCTTTTACTCATCCAGATATTATCTGTGGGATACGTCCTTCTGCTCGAGCATCTGACTGGTCCTCAGGAACAGGGGGCACTGAACACATAATGGAAAGGCCACAGAATTTGTATTCATTCGACATGTCACATGATCATCAATACTGCGTGGAGCCTGGTACAGATGGTCACAAGGACGTGGATTTACAATCACAGCTCACAGCTAAGTCCTCGGGGGGGATGGGCACCAAGAGGTCAGAGGACACTAAGCAGCCAGATCACCGCCGACCGCAGTCTGGGAGGAGGATGAATACGCCGAGTTGTCAATAAAATAGGGACCTGACAGCACAGGTTCCGGTTCGACATGCTGGGTTGATTAACATGTATCCCGATAAAGCAAGTGGCGTTCTCTTTTTAAACTGGCTTCCAGGAGGCGTTAACACATTCGGCTCATTGTTCAGTCGGCTGCTTAACGGCGGCATTAGAAATTCTGACAGGAAGATTTGTTTTATGTCCACCCTTTGCTCCTGAGTGTCTCCTGGGGGTGATTTCACACCAGAGAACTCGACCACAGCGCCGACTTTTGTTTCCCCAAGTTCATATTGGGAGGAAGTCGGATGGGTCGAAGGAAGTTAAGATGTTTGTGTCCCCCCCTGATAACAAGTAAATAAAGAAACTTAATTAAAGCTTTCTCGTGAACAGACAGCCAAGGAGCTTCAAGCCTATTTGCACTTTTAGCTGCTCTAGCAAAGATACGGTCAATTTGTCAAAATACATACAAATACTGATAATAAGACTCTTAAATGAACCAATACTAGAGTTGCTCTGCACGGAACAACTCTCTTAGTGAGTTCTTTTTTGCTGATAACATTTAATGGTTGTTCTGTATTTTATCTCTGGGGTGGTTGGTGGATGTTGTAGTGAAGGAAACAGGAACTTTGCGGTGATGGTCACATGCATTGATGCATTGTGCGGATGTTGTCCCAGTAATTCTGTAATAACTCTGTTTGGTTGTTTAGCCTGGTGGATGAACACATTCCCCAACCGACATTGTTAATGAGTCATTTAATTGACATGCAGAAATACGCTGTGTTGGTTTTGTCCACTCAGGCCTTCAGACACACACACACACACACACACACACACACACACACACACACACACACACACACAGTAGCTCTCCACATTCAGAGAAAGACATGAGACATTTTCCATTTAGTCTCCTCTTTCACACACACCCCCCCAACCCTCAAATGGGCAGCAGCCCAGAGGGCAGAGTGCAGATCTCCATCCTCCCCCCAAACAACTGCCAGCCCCACCCCTGCTCCACCCTCCCCTACATGTCCAGCCCCCCCAGCAGTGTTTACCCCGCCACGACTTATCAGTAAATAAATAATGGCAACATAAAGTGCAGTGTGGAACAGGAGCTGAGATTGGATAACGGTCGGGGTGGGACGAGAGGGGGTGGTGGTGGGCGGGCGTGGCGGACTGTGAAATATTAATGATCCTGATTACTTGCTGCAGTGGTGACACGGGCTTCCTGAGACGGGCTTTGTTGGATGAGCTGCAGACCTGTAGAGATCACAGACACGTAACGATATCAGCGTACAAATAAAGACGCAACTGAGGATGGATGGAAGATGCAGTATTCCGTCCTGTTCTTGTCGCTTAGCTTCTCAGTTATCTTATTTATTTAAATATTTCTTTTTGTTATAATTCAACTTATTCAATTTCTATTCATTAAAGTACCAACGATTTGACATGATTTGGATGATTATTGTGCTTCAAGCCAGAATCATTTGGGTTTAAAAAAACAAAAGGTATTTCTTGGAGGCAAAGGGAACAAATGGGAATTTTAAATGGCAGAGAAGGTGACAAGAATCTCAGAGAAGGGAAAACTATTCTAAATGTTCAAATGTTTGAAAGGAAAGAAACTCGCTCATTTGATACTGCAGGTCAGTATTTGTGTTTGTATCTTTTGTCTTCGGTGATTCAATGGAGCAGTTTGCAGGTGTCGGCGTGTCATTCATTCCCTTTGGGAGACATTGAGCAGCTTCAAAATGAAGACTTGTTCTTCTCAGATCGAAACAAAGAAGCAAAGTAGCGCTTTAGATCCCTTTAATATCAATCAACTTTAACGTTTAATGTATAACAAAGTGGCCTTACGTTGCAGGAGCATGAAGCAGAACACCCAGACGAGCATCTGCAGTGTAACCATCACTTTAGCTGGAGGTCGCCGCTACATTTCATTGTATGTCACAAGTAGTTTTATCCTCAGTGGACCCTGTCGCGGGGGCCCCAAAGGAGCCTCCAGATGCCCGACTGAAAGGAGAAAACACAATGTGGACAAGCCCCCTGACAGAACGGGGGGCCCCCTTCTGAATTATCACCCCGCTGCTCCAGGCTAATTAAAATTTTGCTTGTAAGTTATGTCAACCATTTGAAGCCTGACAATTCCCCAACACCCCGCCTGCATTTTAATTTGCGGCACGTGTGCATAAATTGTTAGAGGGGAGGCGTGGCGGTGACGTGTCGGCGCAGACCGCAGCGCGTTTTCCTTTCTCCGCCGCGCCCCCGCAGGCGGGCCTGGCTCCGTCTTTAGAGGTCCTTCCCTCTGCTGAGGATGACTTGATTGATAAACGCTGGGGAGGATTTGTCAAAGCAACCAGACTGCCCCCAGTAGGATATCAATATGGTTGATTTAGACTCCCAGCAGGCTGAGGCGGCCTGCAGAGAGGAGATGCTGCAGAGAGCAGTAGGGATCTGTGCGGTCGGTTAGGGGCGACGCTGCTGCTGCTCAGGTTAGTGTGCAACAACACACGGAAACCGCCAACTCCTGCATGTTGAGACAAACCAGGGGGGAACAGCAAGAGTGTGTGTGTGTGTGTGTGTGTGTGACCGTAAGGCGGCGAGAAGGTGTGTGTGTGTGTGTGTGTGTGCGTGAGGCTAGAGTGCTGGAAAGCGGAGGAGCAAAGGTGATCCAGGGTTCATGGTGGGATCGGCCCCGGCTCAGCTGGAGGAGCTTTTAGTTCCCATTTCCCAGCAGCCTCCAGGACAGATGCACTGCCCTGAGCCATAATCTGTGTCTCGCTCCGAATGACAAATGGCACAGTGTAGAATATTGCATTATATATTAAGTACCAGCAGTGGCTAAGTTATAGGACGCTGCTTTGCGCCCGCAGCACCAAGCAGACTCTGTTTTTACAACAGTCAATTAGATCCGGACCATAACCTGCTACTAAAGCCCGTCCTGCTGAGGATCTCATTCGTCTCTGGGCTCCTTGTGAAAAGAAACACTTTTGGGCTGAGCTGGATTAACTGTTTTGACCAATCTGTCCAGTAACTATAGAGTAGTCATATGTCGTTATGAACATTATGAGGCTTTGATTGATTGCCTGCTGTAAACGGGTCTCACCTGACAAACAAGCAGTGCCTCACTTCCTATTCTTACTATTTTCTGGCATGTTGATGTGTTCATCAGCGATATGACCAGAAGTGACCAGTTGAGTCATATTTATTGATATTTATTTATTACACATTTAAATGTGGAACCTTTTGTTGCTTCTAATCTTCACCGTCATAACTCATTTTAAAAATGTCAACGTTGCCGCACAGGCACACTCCTACATTTCTCTTTAATTTAATTTTCCTAATGTCAGAAACAATATGTAGTAGAAATTAGGAATCATTTCGTAATTTTGGGTTACTTGTAGTTCCTTTAGAATAAGGCTGAATTAAATATGAAATGGATGATTACAGAGAATTCAGGCCGTCTTCCGTCTCCGTTCTTATTTTCCTTTTATTTAATTATTTATCGATACATAAATAAATGAACTTGCCTAAAAGGGCAATGCACGTTAATCAGAATTTCTGGAATTATTCCCTGTGTTAGCAAACTGGCTAAAGTTGAACTTAAGTCCTTTAGCCTGATGTGTGGAAAGCAATTAATCCTATTTATTCTCTCTTGGTCCTCCATTGTTTACAATAAACACGATGCTTGTTGAGTATGAGCTTCTACCACTGTGGGAACATGTACTTTTATGAAAGCTGACCTCAGGGTTCGAGATATCCCACATATTATTATATTAATGATTAGCTTATGAATTATTGTGTAACTTGATTCAAATAAAAGGTTAATACATTCGTCATTAATTGTAGTTTGCTTGTTTATATATTGGATATATATATATATATTATCCATAATTAATTTAAACCTGGTTTCCTTACAAGAAACAACAGGGATCTCAGAAACTTTGCCTGCACTGTCCAGTAAAGTTACTGAATCGATTTCAAGTCACTGAATCGAATCGAATCGTTCTAAATGAACCCAGACCGTCCATGAATCGAATCGGCAACCATGAATCGTGATTCGAATCGAATCGTTGTTAAAATGAATCGTTACACCCCTAGGCCTCAGGCATTAAGGCAGAGAGCGAGACTGTCCATCTCCCCATAGAGAGGACTGGCAGCATAAAGGCATTGAATGGCCAGTGAGCGGCTGCTGCGTGAAGCAGACAGCAAACCTCCTCCCACCAAATTAGTCGCAGGGAGCAATTCTTGTCTTATTTATGGTCTGACAAACATTGAATTCTTCAAATGCGATGCACGGCATTCCGTGTCACTTCCTTACTTTTCGTCATACGGAAGCTTCGGGTTTCATCACTCAGGCGCTTGATTTAAAAATACATTTTTCCTTCAACATGATGCAGTAAGTAGTCTCAGACCTGATGAGGATTTTTGACTGCACTTCAACTACTAAGAATAGTCAGCTTGGTGGTGCTTGTACAGTGGGTATATTTTTGAACTCTGAAGGACAGAGACAAATTAGCAGTTTCTAGCCAGTTCAGCTTCCTATGTCCTTCCACTCTGTAGCGGTGTCTCATTTGGTCGGATGCATCCTCATGAGGACACAGTCTTTATAGTCGACCTGGGCTGCCTCTCCGTCCCACTATGGCCAGTCCACTTAATCTCTCTGTCCCACAACGACCAGTCCAATTAATCTCTCTGTCCCACTAGACCAGTCCACATAATCTCTCCGTCCCACTAGACCAGTCCACATAGTCTCTCCGTCCCACAACGACCAGTCCAGTCAGCCTCCCCATCCCACGACGACCAGCCCACTTAATCTCTCTGTCCCACTACGACCAGTCCACATATTCTCTCTGTCCCACGACGACCAGTCCACATAGTCTCTCTGTCCCACGACGACCAGTCCAAATAGTCTCTCTGTCCCACTAGACCAGCCCACTTAATCTCTCTGTCCCAGGACGACCAGTCAACTCAGCCTCTCCGTCCCACTACGCCAGTCCACATAGTCTCCCTGTCCCACGACGACCAGCCCACTCAGCCTCCCAGTCCCACTACGGCCAGTCCACATAGTCTCTCCGTCCCACTACGACCAGTCCAGTCAGTCTCTCCGTCCCACTACGGCCAGTCCACATAGTCGCACTGTCCCACTACGACCAGTCTACTCAGCCTCCCCGTCCCAGAACGACCAGTCCACATAGTCTCTCCGTCCCACTAGACCAGTCCACATAGTCTCTCTGTCCCACAACGACCAGTCCAGTCAGTCTCACTGTCCCACTACGACCAATCTACTCAGCCTCCCTGTTCCACGTCGACCAGCCCACTCAGCCTCTCCGTCCCACTATGACCAGTCCACATAGTCACTCTGTCCCACTACGACCAGTCCACTCAGCCTCCCTGTCCCACGACGACCAGCCCACTCAGCCTCCCAGTCCCAGTATGACCAGTCCACTCAGCCTCCCCGTCCCACTAGACCAGCCCACTTAATCTCTCTGTCCCAGGACGACCAGTCCACTCAGCCTCTCCGTCCCACTACGCCAGTCCACATAGTCTCCCTGTCCCACGACGACCAGCCCACTCAGCCTCCCAGTCCCACTACGGCCAGTCCACATAGTCTCTCTGTCCCACTACGACCAGTCCAGTCAGTCTCTCCGTCCCACTACGGCCAGTCCACATAGTCTCACTGTCCCACTACGACCATTCTACTCAGCCTCCCGTCCCAGAACGACCAGTCCACTCAGCCTTCACGTCCCACTAGATCAGTCCACTCAATCTCTCTGTCCCACTATGACCAGTCCACATAGTCTCACCGTCCCACTAGACCAGTCCACATAGTCTCTCTGTCCCACATTGACCAGTCCAGTCAGTCTCACTGTCCCACTACGACCAGCCCACTCAGCCTCTCCGTCCCACTATGACCAGTCCACATAGTCTCTCTGTCCCACTACGACCAGTCCACTCAGCCTCCCTGTCCCACTACCCACCAGCCCACTCAGCCTCCCAGTCCCAGTATGACCAGTCCACTCAGCCTCCCCCGTCCCACTAGACCAGCCCACTTAATCTCTCTGTCCCAGGACGACCAGTCCACTCAGCCTCTCCGTCCCACTACGCCAGTCCACATAGTCTCCCTGTCCCACGACGACCAGCCCACTCAGCCTCCCAGTCCCACTACGGCCAGTCCACATAGTCTCTCCGTCCCACTACGACGAGTCCAGTCAGTCTCTCAATCCCACTACGGCCAGTCCACATAGTCTCACTGTCCCACTACGACCATTCTACTCAGCCTCCCCGTCCCAGAACGACCAGTCCACTCAGCCTTCCTGGCCCCACTAGATCAGTCCACTCAATCTCTCTGTCCCACTATGACCAGTCCACATAGTCTCTCTGTCCCACTAGACCAGTCCACATAGTCTCTCTGTCCCACAACGACCAGTCCAGTCAGTCTCACTGTCCCACTACGACCAATCTACTCAGCCTCCCTGTCCCACGTCGACCAGCCCACTCAGCCTCTCCGTCCCACTATGACCAGTCCACATAGTCTCTCTGTCCCACTACGACCAGTCCACTCAGCCTCCCTGTCCCACGACGACCAGCCCACTCAGCCTCCCAGTCCCAGTATGACCAGTCCACTCAGCCTCCCCGTCCCACTAGACCAGCCCACTTAATCTCTCTGTCCCAGGACGACCAGTCCACTCAGCCTCTCCGTCCCACTACGCCAGTCCACATAGCCTCCCAGTCCCAGTATGACCAGTCCACTCAGCCTCCCCGTCCCACTAGACCAGCCCACTTAATCTCTCTGTCCCAGGACGACCAGTCCACTCAGCCTCTCCGTCCCACTACGCCAGTCCACATAGTCTCCCTGTCCCACGACGACCAGCCCACTCAGCCTCCCAGTCCCACTCACGGCCAGTCCACATAGTCTCTCCGTCCCACTACGACGAGTCCAGTCAGTCTCTCCATCCCACTACGACCAGTCCACTCAGCCTCCCCTGTCCCACGACGACCAGCCCACTCAGCCTCCCAGTCCCAGTATGACCAGTCCACTCAGCCTCCCCCGTCCCACTAGACCAGCCCACTTAATCTCTCTGTCCCAGGACGACCAGTCCACTCAGCCTCTCCGTCCCACTCACGCCAGTCACATAGTCTCCCTGTCCTGACGACCAGCCCACTCAGCCTCCCAGTCCCACTACGGCCAGTCCCATAGTCTCTCCGTCCCACTATGACCAGTCCATAGTCTCTCCGTCCCACTACGGCCAGTCCACATATTCGCACTGTCCCCTACGACCAGTCTACTCAGCCTCCCCGTCCCAGAACGACCAGTCCACTCAGCCTTCCCGTCCCACTAGATCAGTCCACTCAATCTCTCTGTCCCACTAGACCAGTCCACATAGTCTCTCTGTCCCACAACGACCAGTCCAGTCAGTCTCACTGTCCCACTACGACCAATCTACTCAGCCTCCTGTCCCACGTCGGTCCAGCCCACTCAGCCTCTCTGTCCCACTACGACCAGTCCACTCCCAGCCTCCCAGTCCCACTACGGCCAGTCCACATAGTCTCTCCGTCCCACTATGACCAGTCATAGTCTCTCCGTCCCACTACGCCAGTCCACATAGTCTCCCTGTCCCAGGACGACCAGCCCACTCAGCCTCCCAGTCCCACTACGGCCAGTCCACATAGTCTCTCCGTCCCACTACGACCAGTCCAGTCAGTCTCTCCGCCCCACTACGGCCAGTCCACATAGTCGCACTGTCCCACTACGACCAGTCTACTCAGCCTCCCGTCCCAGAACGACCAGTCCACTCAGCCTTCCCGCCCCACTAGATCAGTCCACTCAATCTCTCTGTCACACTATGACCAGTCCACATAGTCTCTCCGTCCCACTAGACCAGTCCACATAGTCTCTCTGTCCCACAACGACCAGTCCAGTCAGTCTCACTGTCCCACCACGACCAATCACTCGGCCTCCCTGTCCCACGCCGACCAGCCCACTCAGCCTCTTCGTCCCACTATGACCAGTCCACATAGTCACTCTGTCCCACTACGACCAGTCCACTCAGCCTCCCTGTCCCACGACTGACCAGCCCACTCAGCCTCCCAGTCCCAGTATGACCAGTCCACTCAGCCTCCCCCGTCCCACTAGACCAGCCCACTTAATCTCTCTGTCCCAGGACGACCAGTCCACTCAGCCTCTCCGTCCCACTACGCCAGTCCACATAGTCTCCCTGTCCCACGACGACCAGCCCACTCAGCCTCCCAGTCCCACTACGGCCAGTCCACATAGTCTCTCCGTCCCACTATGACCAGTCCATAGTCTCTCCGTCCCACTACGGCCAGTCCACATATTTCGCACTGTCCCACTACGACCAGTCTACTCAGCCTCCCGTCCCAGAACGACCAGTCCACTCAGCCTTCCCGTCCAACTAGATCAGTCCACTCAATCTCTCTGACCCACTAGACCAGTCCACATAGTCTCTCTGTCCCACAACGACCAGTCCAGTCAGTCTCACTGTCCCACTCGACCAATCTACTCAGCATCCCTGTCCCACGTCGTCCAGCCCACTCAGCCTCTCCGTCCCACTATGACCAGTCCACATAGTCTCTCTGTCCCACTACGACCAGTCCACTCAGCCTCCCAGTCCCACTACGGCCAGTCCACATAGTCTCTCCGTCCCACTATGACCAGTCCGCATAGTCTCTCCGTCCCACTACGCCAGTCCAAATAGTCTCCCTGTCCCAGGACGACCAGCCCACTCAGCCTCCCAGTCCCACTACGGCCAGTCCACATAGTCTCTCCGTCCCACTACGACCAGTCCAGTCAGTCTCTCCGTCCCACTACGGCCAGTCCACATAGTCGCACTGTCCCCTACGACCAGTCTACTCAGCCTCCCGTCCCAGAACGACCAGTCCACTCAGCCTTCCCGTCCCACTAGATCAGTCCACTCAATCTCTCTGTCCCACTATGACCAGTCCACATAGTCTCTCCGTCCCACTAGACCAGTCCACATAGTCTCTCTGTCCCACAACGACCAGTCCAGTCAGTCTCACTGTCCCACCACGACCAATCTACTCGGCCTCCCTGTCCCACGTCGACCAGCCCACTCAGCCTCTCCGTCCCACTATGACCAGTCCACATAGTCACTCTGTCCCACTACGACCAGTCCACTCAGCCTCCCTGTCCCACGACGACCAGCCCACTCAGCCTCCCAGTCCCAGTATGACCAGTCCACTCAGCCTCCCCGTCCCACTAGACCAGACCACTTAATCTCTCTGTCCCAGGACGACCAGTCCACTCAGCCTCTTTGTCCCACTACGCCAGTCCACATAGTCTCCCTGTCCCACGACGACCAGCCCACTCAGCCTCCCAGTCCCACTACGGCCAGTCCACATAGTCTCTCCGTCCCACTATGACCAGTCCACATAGTATCTCCGTCCCACTACGCCCAGTCCACATATTCGCACTGTCCCACTACGACCAGTCTACTCAGCCTCCCCGTCCCAGAACGACCAGTCCACTCAGCCTTCCCGTCCCACTAGATCAGTCCACTCAATCTCTCTGTCCCACTAGACCAGTCCACATAGTCTCTCTGTCCCACAACGACCAGTCCAGTCAGTCTCACTGTCCCACTACGACCAATCTACTCAGCCTCCCTGTCCCACGTCGACCAGCCCACTCAGCCTCTCCGTCCCACTATGACCAGTCCACATAGTCACTCTGTCCCACTACGACCAGTCCACTCAGCCTCCCTGTCCCACGACGACCAGCCCACTCAGCCTCCCAGTCCCAGTATGACCAGTCCACTCAGCCTCCCCGTCCCACTAGACCAGACCACTTAATCTCTCTGTCCCAGGACGACCAGTCCACTCAGCCTCTTTGTCCCACTACGCCAGTCCACATAGTCTCCCTGTCCCACGACGACCAGCCCACTCAGCCTCCCAGTCCCACTACGGCCAGTCCACATAGTCTCTCCGTCCCACTATGACCAGTCCACATAGTCTCTCCGTCCCACTATGACCAGTCCACATAGTCTCTCCGTCCCACTACGGCCAGTCCACATAGTCTCTCCGTCCCACAACGACCAGTCCAGTTAGCCTCCCCATCCCACGACGACCAGCCCTCTTAATCTCTCTGTCCCACTACGACCAGTCCACATATTCTCTCTGTCCCACGACGACCAGTCCACATAGTCTCTCTGTCCCACGACGACCAGTCCAAATAGTCTCTCTGTCCCACAACGACCAGTCCAGTCAGGCTCCCCATCCCACTAGACCAGTCCACTTAATCTCTCTGTCCCACGACAACCAGTCCACATAGTCTCACTGTCCCACAACGACCAGCCCACTTAATCTCTCTGACCCACTACGACCAGTCCACATAGTCTCACCGTCCGACTAGACCAGTCCAAATAGTCTCTCTTTCTCACTACAACCAGTCTACTCAGCCTCTCCGTCCCACTACGGCCAGTCCACATTGTCTCTCTGTCCTACTACGGCCAGTCCACATTGTCTCTCTGTCCCACTACGGCCAGTCCACATTGTCTCTCTGTCCCACTACAACAAGTCCACTCAGCCTCCCTGTCCCACGACGACCAGCCCACTCAGCCTCTACGTCCCACTACGGCCAGTCCACATAGTCTCTCTGTCCCACAACGACCAGCAAACAACCAAAAGACACTTTCATTCTCTCTTTAGTACTCAGTATTTGAAATCATTCAACAAACTATGGAAATAAAGTAACTACATGAGGTTCTGGAACTACAAAGATAACCAGTTGGTCACCTTGAAGTAAGCAACCCGGCCATGGAAGGACGGCCTTCTTTAGAGCTCCCTTCCAAACAATTAGACACAGTTGTTGTCACCTTAGCCGGAAAGGGCACCGCAGCATTTGGGGTGGACAGACAAGCAGAGGCTTTCTCACTGAGCGTCCCAGTAGATGGATAAAGTGAGAAGAGGTGCCTGGAAAACATCTTGACCTACATGGAGGTCTCCTCTGGTCACATGCATTACGGAGCTCCCGGAAGACCTGTGCAAACCTCCAGAGACCCTCGGCCAGCAAAGCTACTGCAAAAAGGGATCTACGTGAAAGAAAATATTTGATCGCCTCAAACAAAGCATTGTGAAATATTGATGTGAGGTTTGATTATAAAGTAATTGTTTACTATGAAATGAATGATGCATTATTTGACTTTGTTTGACATACAACAGTATACTCAAACAGATATTTTTCTCCTCTGAAATGTCCTCCTGAAGGATTCCAGGGTGTTCCCACAGACCCTGTGTGTTGTGGGAATATTTGTATATACTGTATCTTTCCAGCTTGTTCTCAGTCCATCCAAAGGGGTATTTCCCTCAAGTGTGAACCCTGAAATACTTATTTACACCAAGGCCACAACGCACTTAAAACACAGGGGTTTTTTAAACAAAAAGATTCTGACTTGAAGCACAATAATCATCCAAATCAGGTCAAACCGTTGAAAGGAGTATGTTTAGCGTGCAAGTCACATTCTGAGGAATTTGATGGATTTGAAAAGCAATCCCAAGGTCACCGAATAAAGACCCTTTCCCTCTCGGCTGGGCAGGGAGGTTTTGTTGGTAAGAATTGCAAACATTTTATTTTCCCTTTGTTCAGCAACTGTAGAATTTGTTAGGATTTTGTACAAGGAAGCTCGCAGCGTGAAATCTGTTTAATGTCCCATACAAAGAAAATGACAATTGCATTTTTTTAAAGTCAGACAGCAAACTCAATAAGACGTGGGAAAATGGGTGCTGTACAGTTTAGGAGTCAGGGAGAGTGTCACGCCGAGGTTCCTAGCTGTGAAGTTAGTTATACAGAGTGGGAGATGAAGAAGTGGCCAGAGACGTGAAGTGGAGTTAGAGAGGTTAGTGGTGGAGCAGTTTCTAGTGAAGATGTAGTCAAGGTGATTGCCGGCTGTGTGAGTAGGAGGAGAGGCACTGAGTGACAGAGCCAAAGAAGCAAGTAGGAGTAAGAGGTCAGATGACTTCTGTCTGGATGTTGGCTACGGCTGCGCTGACCTCACCCCTCGTCGTTAGGAAACAAAAGGCCTACTGCTGTGTACAAACTCAGCAGACACTTTGTCACCCTAATCAGTGAACATCCACACTCGTGTTTTGGCAGACTGAGTATTTCAATGATTTAAATCCGCTTTGCCTCAGAAGGCAAAGTAGACCAGACCGTGTGCATAAAGGCCTTAGAGATGAACGATCTCTTTCAGCCAGGGCCCCACTTTATCTTGTGTTTATTAAAAGTGTTTATTATTCCTATTCAGACATGGAATTAAAAAAATGTTTTCATTCCAACCCTTGCTGGTATCTAACCATGTGGTCAGCAGCAGTTAAGCAGAATCTAAGACTTGAATAGCAAAATGGACAAATGAATGGACATATTGCGATCCTTGAGGTATCATTATTTGTCATAGTAGGAAGTCCAAAAGATAATAAACATGTGACGCTCGTGTATAAAACACAGGTTTGTGGGTAAGTATTTAACATAATGCTGTGTTTCAGAAGAAACCCAATTGTTCATATGTTTTCTGTGTATGGTTGACAGGTGAAAAAAGGTACGAGAAGTATGAGAAGTTGGCTGGAAACGCAGCAAGTGAAGCTCCTAGTTCAGCCCAGTGCAATTCTGTTTGCTGTCAGACCGAGCTGCACTGCAATTATCAGACTGAATGGTGCCTGCAGACCATAATTGCTTTGTTTTTCAATTATTTCATGAGGCTCTGGTAATTTACTTCATTCTACTAAAATATGCCAATTAGACATTTTAATTACAGTTTTCACTGTATCACTTTTTGCTGTCACTGAAAAGATGTAATACTGCTATTAGGGAAGAGCATGGTTTAATATTGCACATTCAGATTTAGTGCTGTCTTGGCAAAAGCCACATGTTTTTTTTTAATCTTGTAACCAAATATAACTATTTGAACTTTAACAACATTCAAAATATGAAATAATGTAAAATAACATCTATGTACTGCAAGGAAAATCCCAGAGGTGGTCTGGCTGAGCGTGGGTGTAAAAAGATGCTGGAATTTGACGAGTCTGATGTTCGGTGTGCTAGCTAACTATATTAGCTTGTTACGTCAACTTGTAATGCCAATTTCTTAAACCACGTTGTACAACTAAGTTGTAAAAACTGCATTGTACAGCTATGTTACAGAACTATAAAGCTACGCCACTTGCTGCAATGTTGCGCTACGTGTTGCGCTACGTTGTTGCGCTACGTTGTTGCGCTACGTTGTTGCTCTACGTTGTTGCTCTACGTTGTTGCGCAAGACACTTCACCTCAAATTTCTCCTGTAAACTCTGTCTTCTGTGTGTGAATGAAAAGTGATATCCAATCAAAAGACAAGTGATCCTTTTTTCCTTTAAGCTTTGGAAACTAACTCATCAACTTTATATTGGTGTTACATATTGTAGTAAGTATTGTAAGTATTCAATTTTATATAGACCATAGAAATGGGAAAATTCAGTGAACAGTTTTTTTCTTTTTAGATATGGCATATTAGGAAAAACTAAATTTACAAGCTTTGCCGAAACCAAATGAGTTAAACATTAGTAACTGGAAAAAAAGGCAGTAAGATATGTCACTCACATAAAATGATACACAAACATTCAGAAAAGGTTGAACTTCAATGGCTTCCAATTTGAACGGGATATTTGAAAAAACAGAATGAATTTATTTTGAATTTACGGACACACTGTAAATGTGTTTCCTGTTTACAGGACAGAAAACAGATTGACAGCTGATATCAAAGACCTTTATACTGCCATCTCACTTTTTCAGCATGATTTTATGTGAAATAAGAGACAAACGTTTATCTTTTATTACCCCGTATAGGTTGCCTATATTTCATTTTTAAAACAACAATATATTATGTCGAGATGTTATTCAATTCATTTTTTGAAATTTGATTCAGTTATTACACAAATACATTAATATATCTGTTAATATATGGGACAATATTATAGCGCAAGTTGGACATGATTGTGATGTTCTGGACCTCGCATGAAGAACCTCTCTCCAACTCGACCTTGTTGGATTTTCATTGAATACCCCTGGCAGAGAGGGAGCCTCTTCCAATTGAGTGATTCAGGTTGAGTTGATTATCGGTTGGCGGTCAAAGACCATTGACCTCACAAAACCGCTTTTTGGCCTTCACACAAGACTTGATTTGCTAATTATGACAATTTCGCACAAAAATCGGAAAGGATAAAATTATGTCCATGACTTGTTGCTGGTGCCATACAGACACAAGGTGGAAATTCTACTCTGAAACTGTTGTATACTGGTGCAGGGGGGGACACATAATTTATGCTACCTGGATTTCAGCAAAAATTGCATGGTTTAGCCAGCTGGCAATATTATAACTGACAATATTATAACTAACGTGGCAGTGGAACTGCAGCTGATTGCTGCCATTACATACAGACGATTATTTTGGTCTGTACTAATTCCGCTAATTACAGATTGGACGTCAAATCAGATTTATGGAAACTAAAACCTGGCAAAAATCATACTTTTTATTTCAGCCGTTCTTATTGAAGTTTTATAAAGACATTATAAGAAGTGGAAAATTGCAATTGTTCAAGCGTTTATATTATTAATGGTGAAAAATAATCAAATTCCCCAGGGTGACATCTACTGCACGTTATGTCTGTTAATCAGAGATGACTTATTTTTAAAGGCTTTTTTTTGTATTTTTCAACACAGCTCTCTCATTTTGCTTCTTTACACTGAGTGCGGATATCAGAGCTCGGAAATCATCGAGTCGATTCAAGTGCGAGTGTCAGGTCGAAACAGGGAGACCAAACTTTACCGCTAAATCTCTAAATATGACCATGTACTCATCCTCTCAACTCACAATTACGCCACAACACTTCCTGGGAGGTGCCAGGTCTGTTATTATAAGTGATGCATTAGGGGAAATTCTGGATTAATGAACATATAAACATTTGGATTAGTGGTGAAGAGAGGTGGCTGTTGGAATAAACATCACCCTTGTGTGAAAACCTTTTAGCGGGAGACTCGGGGTGAGACCTCGCCTGCTGTGGGAATGCAAACTTAAATGAAAGGCAGGCACAGCGCTCCATTTCACTCTTTCCATGTCACTTATGTGTTGAACTGCATCACGGTAACACAGATCAGGTCAGATGCATGGGGGTTTATGGGGAAATCTTTGTTTCAGGGGGGAGGTAATAGAGTACATTATCTCAAATGGAATGCAGTTGCTCAGTTGGACAACCGTCCTCTAGGTGGCTGTGTGTATTTTAGCCATTTTCTGTATTTTAAAACATTAGTATTTTGAGTATTTGTCATTCAATGTAATATTCTTAGGATGTAGCATTATCATACTGTTGTTACAGCTCTGCCACTGCGACCCTGTTTTTTCCACCTCCCAGTCATCTAATCAGTCCATTCAGTGCATCTCCAAGTCACATCCACCTTAATCACTCTCACCTTCCCCCACATCACCCCAGCAGAACTCCGCCATTGGAGGTTCGCGGGCCCCCCAGTAGACAAAAAATACACATTTAACGGAAATTCATTAATACTGGAGGTGTGAATCGTTCAGTATACAATAATTGTAAATCTGTAGTGAGGATTAAATTCAAAATGATTTCCGGGACAGTAAGTAGTGGTGCTGAACTCAGGATCTCTCATGTCCGCTGTGGGCCAATTAAACTGAAACTGAAAGATTAAAACATAATCTTTCATCATCCCAACCAAGCTAATTGTTGCTGTGATCCTCAACTCTAAAGCGACTTGAATCTAACTCACTCTTGGAAACATATTGTACATTGGTTCTAAAGGAACAGTGTGACCACATGCAGCAAATCGTTTATTCCTTCTAGATGAAGAAGACTACAATTAGAATAGAATAGATTGTAAAAATATATACATAAAACACTGATTCTGTTTAGGCCAGTGTGTAAGTGTGTTGGACTGTAAATCTGCTTCCTGGTCGGAACTCTGGGTTCAGTTTTTACTAATATTCTAGATACAGACTCTGTAGTGCACTAACATTTCATCAAATCCATTCCTGCCCCATCATAATCAAACGTTATCTGTTTTTGAATGTAACACAGAAGTTATTTATGCCCCGGCAGGGAATCGATGGATCACTTGAGGATCTACATAGCAAGGATACAACTTCTTCATTTGAGGCAAATGAAATGAGGGCTGAATGAGTCCTCATTATTACTCATCATTGGTAGTCTGTGTTTTCATTTTGGTGTCTTGTAATTTTTAAGATTAGGATAGAAATCATTTAAATTTAATGAACTTGAAAAATGGACACCTTAATTGGTTTTTGATTGATTTATTGCAATGTAATTAAAACAGCTCCTATCTGCTTTCATATTATATCATATATTCATATTAACTGAACAGATAAAATGAATGAAATACATATAGAGAAGAATGTCTGGAGAGTCCTATTCATTTTTGGTTTCCTTCTCAACGTGGAGGGATACCTGAAAGCATCTATACATTTCATAATTTGCCTCTACAAGTGTCACGGGAGCGTGGGAAGGCAGGACTCAAACGCAGATTGAGAAAAGAAAAAGACTTTATTAGTCAAACGGGCAAAAAGCAAAAGGCCAACGGGCAAAAACCCAGAGGAACCAGGGCAAAAAGGCAGGCAGGAACGAGGAACATCCAGGACAATGACGCAACAAGTGACACAAGAGACACACTGCTTAAATACACTAGGGAGGTGCAGGTGATTGGACACAGGTGGAAACGATCAGACAATCACAGGGGATGACAGGACCAGGCAGGAAGTGAAGTTACCCAGGGAGACAAGAGGCAGAAAACTACAAAATAAGACAGGAAATAAACTACACCGTGACAACAAGAACACATGAGTCAAACTTACTGGGGCAACACAGTGATACAAAGCTTTCAGTCCATTGAGAAGAAACTAGAACCCGTATAACCCTTCACTTGCAGCTCGTCAACACCTCTGTTCAACCTTCAAACGTGAAATGCAATCGGTCTCTGTTAACAATCCATCACTATGTCAGCATGAATGTGGCCATGATGGTTGGAGGAACCTGGGAGGCCCTCTCGACTCGACCTAACTGACCCTCCATTTTGGGACTTTGTAACTCAGGGGTTTTCATATTTATTGCAGTACTTCAATATTTTTGTAGGCCAGCACCAATTGGCTCAGTGAAACGGAAGCCCGGTTGGAGTCCCGTGCGCGTGTTGTGAAGTGGCAGTGCTAATGTTTATTATGTCCCATCCTTGATGATACTCCCGGCCTGAAGACACATACAAGCAAATATTTAGTCAGTCATAGCTTAGAAATGTCGTTAATGTCTCTATTCTTTGGATTTCTGTCTAAGTAAGTTGCATCACCGTAAAATCAGTTCCACATGAACACACACAAAGGTATGATTTTAAAACAGAGCTCATTTGGCTCAGCCATTTTTAATGTTGTATGCGTATTTTGAGGGACTGCACTAACTCCTTGGGAGTTAATTGGATCAACTTTGGTCAGTAAAATCTAAAGAACTTACAGAAAATGTATCAAAAGTTTGTGGTTTTCGTCAGAGGTCGTTGCTGTGGAAACGCCTTTGTTTTTGAAAAACAAAGGCGTTTTTGGGGGGCTTCGAAAAGAACCAAACATAGAATACACATTTAGAGTTGCAAAAATAGTTATCTTGTGTGATTTAAAGCGTCAAGAGTGGAATCAGACAACATGAGGTAAACGTTTTTTACTTTGTTTTTCTACATAGAAAAATAGCAAACATTTTCTTCTCGCTTTGAAATACTCAGCAGTGATTCTCAGAGCTGCTGCACAAGCAGTTGGTTTGGAGACCTGACAGTCATGACAGTCTGCCACGTTACAAAAGAAATAGCGTTTTCACGAATTGTCTTGACAAAATGAGGTGGCTGCTCTGTTGCCACACTCAGCCGTTGGTATGTCCATGATGCACATGATGACTTTATGACTCCCCTGTGCTTCCCATTGATCCTGTCTGCTGGTATTGATGTGTGGTTCTGTATATGTGAGCCTGGGCCCAGTCTCCCTCAACACCTGCCTGCATTTATTCCCATTCATCAGCTCATCAACTCTGTAGTCTATCAATCCCATGTTCTTCACCCACTAATTAGGAGATCATTGTTTCATCTCCTTTGGTAGAAAGCCCGAAAGCCAAAGACTCACTCAACCAGAAAATATTCTACGGCTGAAGGACTTTATCCACAGGATTTAGGAGTTACGACTAAACCTCTGCTGAAGAAAAGTATCAATGCATTACGGCTTCCATTTTCCATCTGTTGAAATAAAAGATCTAAGATCAGCCCCCAGTGCAGATTAGCACTGGCGATCAAAATTGTTGGGCGTCACAGTGGCTAGTTCAAAGTTAACATTACATAAATTCACATTTATAAGGCACAATGTTGCAGTGCAATCAAGGTGGGAAAAATCAAAAGACCCTTTTCTGAAATTGGGGATTGGACTTATTTACCTACTGATCTTCAACAAATATCAGAGGGCAAACTGGTGTCAGCGCGCTCTGGAACACAATGTATCAAGCTAGCCAGCTAAATATCTGGGCGGACAGGAAGCTACAGCCAATGAGAGCTCAAGTCGATTCCAGAGGAGACCTGAGGGACGGGTCATGAGATTATGCTCTTTATTTCATAAAACACTGGAATGTTTTTCCTTGGAGTTGTTATACGTCAAATGATTTCATTAGAAGCTGCATCATATTAATTGATTCTTGATGATTTTATTTCACAATCTAGATTTTTAATCCCTCCACCAAGGGATTAGACGCTTTATCTGAGGACAAAATGTGAAGGTAGGAGAGTTTGGAAGAGTTTCCCATGAATGACCTTTTTTTAAGACACTGCTGCACATTTTAGTATCCTCCGTGTCCAGCACGAGGCGCACTTAGGCTTAACAACCATGCTGTCTACCCACATGTCATGAAACATGGAGGGGACTCACAGTAATTACAACAAATCGGTGCCCAAATTCATGTGTCACTTTATCAAATAACTTTCAATAACAGGATTATATCGCTTAACTTTAGATAGTGTTTTTATACCACCTAACTTTTAATAACAGCTGTTATTAAATACTATATTAATATACAGTATATACTACATTGTTTGCCAAGACATCTGCATTCAACGTGTATGTGGTTGAAAGAAAATGTAAATTACTAACATTGTTTCCTGACGGGTCCCCTGCAATTATGGGTGTTGTCGTGGCATTTTATAGTGTTTGTTAAAATGTAAAAGAATTCTACTGATTTAAACAAAGGAAAGTGCAAACTCATAACATAGAAGCTGATGATTGGTAGAATTCCTGCAGGACCAGCTCTGGCCTGTATGTGGATTCCATGGATGGTGCTGGCTGTCAAGGCTCAGACAGACAAGCCGTGCAAAGAAAAGCTTTGAGAGGCTGTGGCACCAGAGCACGCACACGAACACGCACGTACCCCCAGCATGCAAACTGATCAAACACACTCTCTATCTCCATCCATCTTCCCCATTTACTGGCTGAGTAAATCTCTTCTAATCTGATGAGCAAAACAGATTGGAGTCCATTTTCTGTCATGATGCCACCAAAGTAAGCATCTGTCCGAACAACAGACATCTCTGTGGCCTCTCCTTTCTGCATGGAGAACGTGGAAGTGCGTTCCCTCCTCAGCGTAGCTGCTGCGAGTACTTATCAGAGCTGTCAGGCTTATGACGTTTGGCCGCTACAGTGATGAAATATTGATTTGCAGAGATCTGACCGGCATAGGCAATGTCTAGACAAGTAAACACAACATTCAGCATCGACAGACTGAGGTCATTGTTCGCACTGCAATGCAGTATTGAATGTCCATTTTTAAATCGGGGGGAGAAAAGCTTTTTGGTAACCTCGTGAGAACATAAATACAAGTATGCGTTGAGACAAATGTGAGAAGTCTACTGGGGATGGCACGGCACTTATCTTCTCTAAGGTGTCAATGAACTACTTTGTATCAGACTTTTTTTTTGTTTGACTACTATGAGAATCCAGCAGTGAATGTGTTTAAAAGATAAAAAATAGATGTGTGTGGATTTGAATAGTTTTGGGTGAAATGGAGATGCCTAACGAATGTTCTAAATGACCTAATATCCGTGACATTCTGCGTTTCAAAGCTTATTCCTTTTCTTTCTCCCATCAAATTGAATTTCCCAATTCCGTCCTTGTTTTGTTCATGTATTCCGCATTGCGCTTCACATAGAGGGGTCGACGGTGGCGCCTGGAGTAGAGAGGGTGCGCTGGGAACCACAAGGTTGGCGGCTCGAACCCCGGCTGCTCCATGTCCCGTGTCGAAGTGTCCCTGAGCAAGACACCTGACCCCTAACTTCTCCCAGGGCAAAATGTTAAAAAAAACATGGATTAAAAATGCAATGTAAGTCGCTTTGGATAAAAGCATCAGCTAAATGACCTTTAATAAAAGTAATTTTACAACGTTAACCATGTGGCATTGCGCACTTGTGGTTCCGAATTATCCCCATTTACATTACATTATTACATGTCATTTAGCGGACGCTTTTATCCAAAGCGACGTACAATAAGTGCATTCAACCATAGGGTACAAACTCAGGAGAACAAGAAACAAGAAAGTGCATTTTCCTCAAATAAGCCAATTTACAATTTGCTATAGATGAGTGACGTTACAAGTACAATTTAAGTGCTACAGTTTGTTAGTCTTTAGTCGAGGTAGAGTCTGAAGAGGTGTGTCTTTAGTTTGCGGCGGAAGATGTGAAGGCTCTCTGCAGTCCTGATGTCTTCAGAGAGCTCGTTCCACCATTTCGGCGCAAGGACAGCGAAGAGTCGAGACCTAGTCGAGTGTTTTGCTCTCAGTGAGGGAGGGACGAGTAGTTTTGCAGATGCAGAGCGGAGAGTGCGGGTTGGGATGTAGGGTTTGACCATGTCCTGGATGTAAGCTGGACCCGATCCATTCACAGCATGGTATGTGAGCACCAATGTTTTGAACTGGATGCGGGCGGCCACCGGTAGCCAGTGAAGAGAGCGGAGGAGTGGAGTAGTGTGGGAGAATTTCGGAAGGTTGAGGACCAGTGGAGCTGCTGCATTCTGAATGAGCTGCAGAGGTCGAATGGCGGTGGCAGGGAGACCAGCCAGGAGGGAGTTGCAGTAGTCCAGGCAGGAGATGAGCCTGAATCAGTACCTGCGCTGCCTTCTGAGTGAGAAGGGGACGTATTCTCCTGATGTTGTAGAGCATGTATCTACAGGATCGCGTTGTCGCGGTGATGTTGGGAGTCAGGGAGAGTTGGCTGTCGAGTGTGACGCCGAGGTTCTTAGCGGTCAAAGTGGGCGTTAGTACGGAGTTCCCAAAGTTGACTGTCAGGTCCTGGGTAAGCGAATCTTTTCCGGGAAAGAGAAGTAGTTCAGTCTTGTCGGGGTTGATTTTCAGATGGTGGGCAGACATCCACTGAGAGATGTCAGTTAGACAGGCAGAGATCTGAGCCGCCACCTGGGTGTCCGAGTGAGGGAAGGAGAGAATTAGTTGGGTGTCATCGGCGTAGCTGTGGTAAGAGAAGCCATGCGGAGCGAATGACAGCGCCAAGAGAGTTGGTGTAAGCGAAAACAGGAGGGACCCAGCACGGAACCCTGAGGAACTCCAGTAGTAAGAGGACAAGGTTCCGACACAGATCCTCGCCAGGTTACCCGGTAGGTGCGGCCGTCGAGGTAGGACGAGAGAAGGGAGAGAGCAGAGCCTGTGACACCAAGTTCCTAAAGGGAGGAAATAAGGATCTGGTGGTTGACCGTGTCAAATGCAGCAGAGAGGTCGAGAAGGATGAGGACAGAGGAGAGAGAGGCGGCTCTAGCAGTGTGGAGTTGCTCTGAGACAGCAAGGAGAGCAGTCTCTGTGGAGTGGCCTGCCTTGAAACCTGACTGGTGGGGGTCAAGGAGGTTGTTACAGTGGAGATAAGAGGAGAGTTGATTAAAGATAGCACGTTCAAGGGTTTTGGACAAAAGGGAAGAAGAGAGACCGGTCTGTAGTTGTTTTCTTCAGAAGGGTTGAGGGGTGGGTTTCTTCAGGGAGGGGTTGACTCTTGCCTCCTTCAGAGAATTGGGAAAACAGCCAGATAACAGAGCGTTGTTGATGAGACAGGTGAGGAACGGAAGAAGGTCAGGTGCGATAGATTGTAGAAGATGTGATGGAATGGGGCCAGGATGGCAGGTGGTCGGACGAGCAGAGGTTACTAGGGTAAGAATTTGGTTAGGAGAGAGGGCGGTGAAAGAGGAAAGTGAGGGCGAAAGAGGTGAGGTCGGTGGGACGCGAGAAGTAGGAGGTGGGTTTGAGAAGGAGGAGCGTATGTCAGCTATTTTCTTGGTGAAGTAGTTGACAAAGTCTCCCGGAAGAAGGGTGGAGGGGTAGGAGGGGTAGGGGGTTCGAGGAGATTGGAGAAGATCGAGAAGAGTTTTTTGGGGTTAGAGAATGAAGATTTGATTTTGGATTGGTAGAAAGAGCTTTTGGCAGCAGAGATAGAAGCAGAAAACAAGGAGAGGATAGATTGAAATTCCAGCAGGTCGTCAGGTCGTTTATATTTACGCCATCTCCTTTCCGACGCTCGCATGGTGGCTCTCATGGCACGGACCGGTTGAGAGAGCCATGGAGCCGGAGGGGATTTGCCAGTCTGTCGTGTCGTAAGAGGGCAGAGAGAGTCTAGAGAGGAGGAAAGAGTTGAGAGGAGAGTCTCTGCAGCAGCGTTCGGATGCAAGAGTGAGAAGGAATCAGTTGAAGGGGAGCTGATAGAACAGAGGATGCCAGCGAGGGAGGGGGAGAGGGAGCGAATATTGCGACGAGCCGGTATAGAGTTAGTCAATGAGGGAGGTTTGTTAGTTATAGAGAGTGGAAGGGAGTAAGAGATGAAGAAGTGATCAGACACATGAAGTGGAGTTACAGAGAGGTTAGTGGTAGAGCAGTTTCTAGTAAAGATGTAGTCAAGGTGATTGCCGGCTTTGTGAGTAGGAGGAGAGGGACTGAGTGACAGAGCGAAGGAAGAAAGTAGGTGTAAGAGGTCAGATGACTTCTCTGTCTGGATGTTGAAGTCACCCAGGAGGATGAGCGGAGGTCCATTTTCGGGGAAATTAGACAGGAGAATGTACAGTTCTTCCAAGAAATGACCTAAGGAGCCTGGCGGACAGTAGAGGACAATGATGGTTAATTGTACCGGGTGAGTGATTGTTACAGCATGGAATTCAAAGGACAATGGGGTGGATGGTGGTAGAGGGTAGAGAGAAAAGCTCCATTTGGGTGAAATGAGTAGACCTGTGCCACCACCCCTACCAGTGGGCCTGGGAGTGTGGCTGAAGGAGAAGGCGGAGGAGAGCGGCTGGGGTGGATGTGTTCTCAGGTGTGATCCAGGTCTCGGTGAGAGCGAGGAAGTCGAGTGACTGCTGGATAGCGAAGCCGGAGATGAAGTCTGCCTTGCGAGTCGCTGACTGGCAGTTCCAGAGACCTCCTGTGACGAGGTGCTGGACATGTGTGGAGCGGGTGGGATAGGTGAGAGAGGAGAGGTTACGATAGAGAGCAGAGCCCGAGGCCTGTAGTATCTCCGGGAAGAGATTCGAACAGGCACGGGTAAAGGGGTCAAACACATTATAAAAATAGCAGAAGAAGGCGCCGCATTCAGCCGCCCCGAAGACTCCCACGAAAGACTCCTATGTCTTTGTTCTGCTCGTCTTGACTGCCACGAAAGACTCCCTTGTCTTTGTTCTGCTCGTCTTGACTGCCACGAAAGACTCCCTGGTCTTTGTTCTGCTCGTCTTCGTGCTGCGAGGATAAGCTAACGCTTCCCACGATTTCTAGTTAAATACTCCCCTCGTTAGTGGAAGTCGGCTGCGGCTGCGCTGGCCGCTCCCCCGTCGTTTAGGAGACAAAAGGTCGATTGGCCTCGACAGAAACTCCTCAAAATGCAAAGCACCAATAGCTTGACACCCTAATCAGTGAACAATCACATTTAAAGCATGCCAAGGTTTTCAGAGACGAGATTTAAATTTGTTTGTTAGTGATTGGCCCTCTCATCATTGTTTACTTTTTCATTTTGATTCTGTCCTCATGGCGATTGGATTTAATGAAGGAAAGGCGATAAGTGGAGATGGTGCGGCAGCGATGCTGCTGTCTGGGATTAATTTAGCTTTGTAGACCAGCCTCTCCTTTCAATAACGCCTCCGTATCAAACTGGATTGGCAATTACAATTTTTTTGTCTGAATAATGTTATTTCTGTGTGAAACCACAATCAACATTGACTTATTTCTGTCAGGGTGGGTGGAAGGCAGGACTCAAATGCAGAGTTTAAAGCAAAAAGACTTTAATAGTCATAAACTCCAACGCAAAATGGCCAAGGGGCCAAAACGCATACAGGTACCAGGGGGGAAAATGCAGGCAGGAATGAGAGACATCCAGGACTTTCGACAATGACGCCACCAGTGACACAAGAGACACACATGGCTTAAATACACTAGGGAGGTGCAGGTGATTGGACACAGGTGGAAAGGATCAGACAATCACAGGGGATGACAGGACAAGGCAGGAAGTGAAGTTACCCGGGGACACGAGTGGCAGAAAACTACAAAATAAGACAGGACGTGAACCACACCGTGACAATTTCAGTTCATTTCTGCAATTTCAACGGTCAATGGTTTAAAAGGTAAAATGCACTTATTTTTAAGTCTAACCACAATTTTTTACTGTACTCAACAAAGACGTTTTCAATGTTTTTGAAGGGTTTAAATTTAGATAATTTAAGATAACTACAATACGATAAACTGTTAACGGTGAGAAACCCCCCAAAACGTCCATGATAATGCGGTTTAGTTGTACAGGAATATAGTTTCTTTAGACAGAATAAGATGATATAACATTAGACCATTCTTTATTAGTCCAGCATTGGGTAGATTTACTAAAGCGTTTGATGAGCATCTTGAGAGTTGTATCCAATCACAATGCAGACCTGACCGATACCTCTGCGTCCTCATTGTAGAGTGATCCAGACCACCTAGGAATACCAGCTACAAAGGCTTTGTTCAAACCTACAAGGGCCCTCTTGATATATGCGCCTCCATTTAAATGGAGATAGTGCATCAACACAGTGGGTGGCGGGGGCCAAGGTGACCGTGACTCAACTTTAACTGTAACCCTGCCTGATGTTGTGACATCGAATACGGCAAGAACACACTCTTGGTGGATTGCCTTGTTGCTCTAATGCTGGTTTTCTCTTGATTACCTTACACTCTTCCTGATAAAAGATTGCTTTCAGTGATAACTTTCCAGAGTATCTTTCTCGTACAAGCCTTTATTTTTATTGATCTGTTGATCAAAACTGGACACAGGGCCTCATGTACGCTTTTGCGCCCACTTCAGGCGTATGTGTTTTGCAATGTGCGACTGTCTGTTGCAGGAACAGAAAAAGGCAAATCGCGCTTTCCATGTCATGCGTATGCATTCACAGGAGGGTTCAAGGGGAAGTTTTTGGAAGAGATGGAAGGATGATGAGTCTAATAATCATGTATTCTGAGAGCAGGTGTAAACCAGAATGCGGTATCTGGTGAAATAACAGAAACCACCAGACGTAGGCCAAGGGGAACGATCAAACTTTTTCGTCGGGAGGTCATTACGCTTACAGGTTGAGAGCAGGTGCTCACATTCCATTCCAGCAGTTGTTGAACTCCCAAAATTACAATTATTGGTAACAGGATCATAACAGGATCACAGCACAAGTACTGAACGCTTTGCTACAGCTCACTAGATTTCCATTTTTTTGGGCATCAGTGGTCATCTTGATCAGTCAAACAAGTTTTGTTTTAGCCGTTTTGACTTTGGTTGATCTAAGAGAGAAGGAGGAGTTTAATTGCCCGCAGTGTGCAGTGTGGTGGGCGGAGAAAGGCGCTGATGAGCTGCAGGTTTTGGAAATACAACATAAACTGAAGTATCACAGCGTGCGCTTTCTTGCGGGTTGTCTCTGGCGCTGATAACGCTGTTTTGCAAATGTACGTACATGAGAGCCTCAGTGTGTCATTTTTCAGCACCAGAGCTAGAAGTCCTTCTCCTGGAGTTTGCAGATTTGTAGTTTTCACACCATCTTGAATCGTATAATCCTTATAAATACAAAACAACTAAATAAATTTTGACATACTGTATGTATCTCCGCAGAAGTGCAATGCGACACTGTTGTGGGAATATGGAGAAAAACACATTGACGTGAATGATGTCATTCTGATGTCATACTCTAGGTTCTAGCTAGCTTTCTGTCAAAGTGGAGGAAACATCTCATGACGTCACCCCAAAAAAAGAGATGTCTTGGAAAGATTGGATACGATGGAGGTGTTAAAATAGCCCTAATGCCCTTGCTAAAGTTTTTGTTTAGTTTACAATGGGTTTATGTTGTATGTATTATGTAGATAGCCTTGTTGTGGAGGATGAACCTCTAAAGAAAGGTGATTGTCCACTTCACCTATTGAAATGCCCCTTGAGGCAAATTTGGGATCTATGGCTGTATAAATACAAATGAATTGCCTAGACTCCAAATTAGTTGGTATGTAAAGCGTTTTTGCTCAGTGAATCTTGACGTCGTGCTGCAGTGGGACACTGTTGTCCTTATCTGTTGTTTGGGCTCTGCTCCTTTTATATGTGATGAAATTTGCCTGCAGTCATGGCCTGGGGCTACGGCTGCCCAAGAGACAAAGGAAGACGGGCTGCCACCATCATGTTTAACCGCCCCTGACACATCATCGCCCTTATTGTGCCTCTCAATCTGAACACACACACACACACACTCTAGCAGCAGCAGCAGTCCAGGGCATCAGTGCCGGAGCACCATCTGTCAGCCTGGTGTCAAGTGGCCCTTGTCTCCAGTGATTACGAGAGCTCCTGCTGCCTCAGGTGGTCCGCGGACCAGCTCACCCATCTAGAGGGGCCAGGCCAGGCCATATGGTCTGTGTGGCGCACAAGGATGGGGGCACCCAGGGGAGGCAGCTCCCCTCCACTTGCCACCGGACAGGAAAGGACAGACAGCATCCCCCACCAGCCCTCACGCATGTGACCGCGGCCGTCTGCAGAGAGATCCCAGTCGAAGGGCCGCAATGATGGAGAAAGACTTGACAGACATAATTCAGAGGGAGGAACAGGAGGACGGGGATGGAGGGGTGAGGAGCGAGAAGTCTCCCAGTCAAAGCCAGTCCGTCGCTGCTGTTATGTTGTTAACAATAAAGGACTTTTGAAAAGTCCAAATGAACATGAATAACATTGCTTTTGTGTCATTGAATGGATAATTAAGCCCAATAATAATAATGTATATATGTAAACCCTTCGTATCTTACCTTCCATCTGTCCTTAAGGTAGGAACTGTGTTAGCAACTGTCTTCCTATGAAGCTAGTTAGATGTGTGCAACCTATATACCTTATATAAGATTTCCTTTTCCTTTTTCCAAGATTTGACAACTTAAAGGGAACATTGTGGGAGCGTGCCTAACCTCGCCAATCAATCCGATATGACCTGAGTTTCATGGTCATTATGCATATGTATCTGTAATCATTTTCACTGCTAGTGAACAATAACTATTGTCAGCTCATGGATATTTGAATATGACAAACGACGTCCTGACAATGACAAAATTGAGTTTACAGGTTGATTTGGGGACCGAACCCTAATGAAGCCCAACGACATTTTTGCAAGCAAACCGACAAACGCGTTGCTGATCGTTAGATAGCTTTCAATCCAGACATTAGGCTTTCACTCAATTCAGTAAGGTAGTGTACTGCCCCGCTACCAACAGAGGATGTCTGTGTAACATCACAAGAGAACTTGTTTGAAGCAGTAGAACTGAACCTCACCACAGCCATAGATAAGTTACTTCGCCTTTATAAGTGGAACCACCTGTGTGCCAACCCTGCAAAGACCCAAGTATGCTCCTTCCTTCTCAGGAACGGTGAAGCCAACCAAGCACTTATCATCAAATAGTCTGGAACAACACTTGAGCACTGTAACCACTCTATTCACGAAACATCATCCTACGGAAACCGACCAACTACAAGTGGGGAACCACTGCACACACGTCTACTACTCCGGCCTAGTGCTACTCCTCTACAGAATATGCATGCCCGGTTTTGGAGAGGTCAACCCAGGCCAGAAACTTGACCGAGCACTGAACAACACCTTCTGCCTGATCACTGGCCGCTTGAAACCCACCAATACAAGCAACCTTCACCTCCTGGCTGGCATTGCCCCAGCCGATATTAGACGGGACGTTGCCTGCCGAGTCGGAAAAAGAAAATCTACAAGTGATGAAGGCCATCTCTTCCATGGATGTCAACCTCCAGTCCAACGGCTAAAGTCAAGAAGAAGCTTTCGCAGCCATGGCCAGCCCCTAAAAAATCCAACTGTAGATGGAAAAGCTTGAGAAAGACCCTTCTCCAACTGTCATGGAAAGACCCCCTAATGAAAACCCAGAAGCACAATGGTTTCAATGGAAAACTTCAAACCATCTCAGATTGAGAACAGGAAGGTCAAAGGCTGCTGAGGCCAGATGGGGCTACAAGACTGGCCCAACCACCTGTGAGTGTGGAGAAGCAGACCATACTGTAGAGCACGGTCTGGTCTGCCCTCTACAACAACCCTTAAAAGACCTTGCAGTTTTTAATAAAAATTTGACTGTGTAAAGGAATGGGAAACTATCATTTAACCAGTGAAACAAAGAAAAAAGACAGACCCCAAAATTTGTTGGATTTTTGTATATGCAATCTGGGATTAATTTTCATGAAGGATAAAATAAAAAAGCAGGATATTGTTTAACAACAACAAAAAAGGAACCAGGAGAACAACAAGAGAAGACAACACTTTGTGTCACAGTACAGGATCATTGATAACAATAATTGGAATATCATTGAAATTGATTTTTTTAAAGATGGGTTTCCCACTGCTGGTTTCAGAGGAGTGCCTATCAAAGGATACAATTATTGATGTGTGCTGGGATACAAAGAGAGCACCTGGCTCAATTGCAGACCATGAGGCCTCTTAAAATGTTTTGTAACACCATGAAACAAATTAAAAACCTTAAAGGGATTACATTGAAATTAAACATACTAAAAAATATGAATTTACTACATTACAACTCATGCAGTATAAACCTATTTTCCGAAAAATTGTGTCAATAAAATGTCTGCTGCTTACAGCAAAGGGTATTTTCAAGATAAACTTCCCTCTTCACTGGAAACAAACCCTTTGCAGAGAAAACAAAGACCAAGTATTGTATGAGGCACCATTGACCCCGAAACATTCCTTAGCTCTCCCTCTATGCTTTTACATTTGAACATTTGATAAAGCTAGGCTCAAAATTGTTATTTCATTTATTTATTTATTTCATATTTTTGCTGATACTTTACAGGATTTTTTACATATATTTGTATCTGTCGATAAATCGGAAAATACTATCAACAGCCATTAAATAAGGAATCCACGATGGCTTGTCTTTAGTAATACTTGTATATATTGGGTTATGAATTATATATGAACAAACCCAATTAAAACTTTTGAAATAGATGGGAATGAATGGAAAGTTAGATGTGAGAACTGCTGAAGTGGAGATTTGTGGCGCCAAGTCCGAGCTAAATCAGAAGTAGAAGAAATGGCCTAAATGTTTTACAAAGCTGCATCCATTTTATAGACCACGGGCGAATAGTTTAAATGATAAACCAATATGTATCAACGCAAAAATTCCCCAGTTGATTACTTACTTCAAGAAAATTATTTCTGTTTGAATATGTAAATTAGACATTATCTATCAGTAACTTGGGTGATTGATTGCAATTGAAAGATAAATGAGTGACATCATCTAAAATACACTGAGGTTTGGGCCCTTCGGCGCCCTACGCTGCGCTCTGTCAGGGCGAGTCTCCGACGCGCCGTTTGACAACATAACGAGAGCGTCCACCGGCAGTGTCCTCCGAGAAGACCCGACCCCCAACTCGCTAGAGAGAAGGACCAGAGGTAAGACAGCGGGACCAGACCAGCCCGACCTCACGGTCAGACCGCGGACCGGCGTGGAAGGGAAGCCGCAGATATATGAGGCTTCTGTAGACTTCTACGCCGGGATGTTTAGCTAGCTAGTTAGCTACATGCTAACGCCCTGTATTTGCATAAATATATACATCTTCTGATACATTTTATATAAATATATTCATATTGTAATATATTTATCCTCTAATATGATATATTTATTATAGATTTTCATATTGGATATTTATAACAGATATGGTAGTTATATCATATTCTGAATACTGTTTTATATATACCGTTACGTAAATATTCATTGATATACTGAATTGTTTGAATATGATGTCCTTATTATGTTAATTATTCAACATTTATTCCAACAATTTAATATTGTAATGTAATAATGCGTGTTTGATACCTTTTTTCGCATTGAATCATACTGCGATGTCGACTGAAACTGATTGGCCGGCCCTCCCAAAGGTTTCACAGGCTGACGAATGAAAAGGCATGCAGTGTGTCAGCTGTGCTCTTCTCTTTTGACACTATACAGGATTCTTCCAGTTATTCCAGCTTGATTAAACTGTGACACATTAAGAACATAAACTCACAATAATAATGTTTACTGAGGGAACGAATCAAGAGAGATGAGGTCATTTTCTCATAGACCCCACTTTTTACAACCGGAAGACAAAGATACAGATAAAGAGGGTTAGAATACAATCGCAGATTACTACAATCTTATTTTTCCAACATTTGAACGTATAATTTCAGTCAAAAAAACCCCCACTGTGTTAGCCTGTGTCAGACAAAAACCTTGTTCTCTATTTAGGGATTGTTTTATCTATTTTGCTTCCATTTCATGTTTACAAAGTATATAATCTAAAGAGATCCAAAATACATATTTAGCTGTATGTTCTACTACTTTGTCCACTTACATCTCTGAGTTCACCTACACATACCATTAGATGATGCCTCATTCATGTGTTTAAACAGAACACGTAGTTGCCTGAATGTAAGTAATCAAATAGAGAATTTCAAGGTGACATGTATAAGGGCAATTTATCATCCGGTTCACTTATACACATTTGTCCACTGTGCTGTAACACTTCTATATGTCACACTATTTCATGTGTTTGTGATGTATTATACACTGCACGGCCTTTTTTTACATGAAACATGCTGAAAATGTAAACGTTATATAATGTGATTCCAATGAAGCACCGACATTGTTTGTTTTCGTGGTATAACCTCTATGTTCATTTCTGTTTTTCAATGTTTTTACGATGGACTTATTAACCCTTTTGATAATTAGACAAGGGATTTTATTTGGCTTATAGGGACTGTTTTTGAAAGAAGTCAGTTATAAGCATACATTTGGCCTTCATACATTTAAATACAAATGATCGTGAAGATATTTGTTACCGTTATGTTGACCACTGGAAATTTGCTTTAGAAAGTTGTGATGTGGATAAATGCAGATGTTAAGCTACACGGCTCATCTGTAATTGTGTGGGTTATTAAACACTGTTTACTGCTTTAAATACAAGTTTGGATTTTTGAATCTCATTTTTGAGCTAAAAGATGAAAGTAACAGAGGACCACACAAAAGGAAAAGATGTCGTTTTTAATGCAAAGAAGAATCCCGTCTGGAGAGAGAGGAAGCCCTGCAGAGGCGTTCTGAGCCAAAGAGTAGTTCTGCATATCAGTGAACGTAACGGTCACCCACTAAACCTCCCATTCAGTAAAGCCTCCTATATGATGGGATAGAAATTGGCTTCTTTTTAAAAGGTCTTCATTGTATTTTAGTCCGTCTCAGTGTGGCATAAAATAAATCATGGTTTGAATATTAAAATGATGCATTCTAGTATATTTATTTTTTTAGAAACATATTATTATCTTTTGACTTCAGATCCAGCTCAAGGACTGCTCTCGGGTTGTGAGCTTGACTCGGGTCCTGGAGAGACCGTCCGCTCGCCTCCGCGTCTCCAACGGAACTCCGTGACAGAGGAGCGATGGGGTGACTAACGCAAGAGGGCGTCGGCGTGTGTCCGAGCTGATGCTGCGGGGTCTGGAGCCGCCCTGATTTACGCCATCACCTGCTGAGAAGCTCTTTGCTGCTCTGGGTCGACCCAAAGCGGCTCCTCAGCTGACGGGGGGGGTTAAAGGTTAAAGCTGCGAGCATGCCAGGTTTTAATCCCGCGGGCGCAAAACCCATTTGAATATGCGCGTTATTGGAGCGGTGCATTGTCTCAACATGGACCCCCCCACACACACACCTCATGGACCGCTCTGTCCAGCTTCAATTGTAAAGTTAAAAAATAGATCATTCCAGGTGTTTTCCTGAATAATTGACCGTGTGAACAAAAGGCCACTCAATGAACAAATAACGACAAGTGAAGAGATGTAGAGCAAATTGTATGTTGCAGAAAGTGTGCCGGCGCGTGCGCGTGTGTCCGCGCGTGCCTTTTGGTGTGTCCGCACGTGTCTTTCTACGTGCGCGTGTGTTCGGGGGGGCTGAGCGCTGGTCAGGGTCCGCACCAGCCAATCGGCTGCTCGTGCCGATGACGCGCCGCCGTCCTACGTCGAGCCCCCGCCCGCCTGCTCGTCGGGCTCCAGCTCCACACACACCGGCCAAAGAAACACACATATACGCACGCACGCTCTCTCCTCTCCGAGCAGGACAGCGGCCGCGCATCGCCCCCCCTCCCCTCCCCCCCCCTGGCCCCGGCGAGCCCCCCGGCAGCGAGAGGACAACTTGCAGGCTTCCAGGCGCCGCCGCAGCCCGCTGCGACAGTGGACCCAGCATCGCCGTACTTTGTGGACATGGGAGACATGGGGGATCCGCCGAAAAGTAAGCCCCCCCACTTGTTCGGTGCTCCCGGACTTGAGATCCGCCGCACCCTGGACGGGGTCGACTTGCGTGGTGTCGTTTAGGGTGGACGGGACCGGCCTGTTCGGCGCATTTTGGTGTCGTAACACTACACAGAAGTTTAAGACTTTATACTGAGACTATAAATTGTTTTAAATCCTTTATATATACAATTAAAGACACGTGGTAATAACAATACCACTAAAACTATGAAAACAAGTATCATTGCAAGGCCATCTGTGCTCATCATCGGACAAGTCTTTAAGTTGTGCAGTGTGTGTGATGTGTGTCCTGCACGTGCGTGGTCTTCCAGAAAAGCGGCTGATATCTCTGTGCGTGGGCTGCGGGAACCAGATCCACGACCAGTACATCCTGCGGGTCTCCCCGGACCTGGAGTGGCACGCCGCCTGCCTCAAATGCGCCGAGTGCAGCCAGTACCTGGACGAGTCCTGCACGTGCTTCGTCCGGGACGGGAAGACGTACTGTAAACGGGACTACATCAGGTAGGACAGCCGGGACGGGACGACAACTCCTCAGCGAGAGCTGGATCTGTACTACTATTTTACATATATTTCTTTTTTTTTTACATGATAAAATATTGAACATATTTGGACTGATTAAGCTCCGATTCAGCGGGTTGGAATTTTATTTTTTGGATGTTATTATTTTAATCAGTTTTTTTTTTTTTTTTTTACCATCGGTCCTCCATCGTGTTCTGATGACATAATTTACAGAAACAAAACGGAGACACGTCGCGCATCCTAACGGATGTATTAATCCGTGACTGCAATTAGACTGATGATGCGGAAAAATCAAAACTAAACATCATGAAGCTTTTTTTATTATGATTATTACTTGGCCTGGAATTAACTAATGCGGCACAATAAAATTATTATCATTATCGTTCGGTGCTATACAATGACAGCATTATTTTTAAAGCTGCACTGGAATTATTCACGTTGTAAATACACGTTTCCACGAGAAAATAAATCAAATTGAATAGAATTGTAGCATTTTAATAATTATAATTAGTATTATTATAATGAATTAAATATAGCTCCTAACAAGAAATAAATCATATATTTTAAACGTGTTTTATTTGGGTTATTATTATAATACTTTGTTTGTTATTGTTATAATAATAACAAATGTCATTCAATTATTTTGGTCATACTTTTTAAAATGATTTAAATGGATGTATAATTATTTTTTATAATTACATTCGTGCCAGTGAATTAGCTCCCGTGTGTTGTGTGTGTGTGTGTGTGTGCGCGCGCGCGCGTGCAGGCTGTACGGCATCAAATGCGCAAAGTGCAACATCGGCTTCAGCAAGAACGACTTCGTGATGCGGGCGCGCTCCAAGGTCTACCACATCGAGTGTTTCCGCTGCGTGGCCTGCAGCCGCCAGCTCATCCCGGGGGACGAGTTCGCGCTGCGGGAGGACGGGCTCTTCTGCCGGGCCGATCACGACGTGGTGGAGCGCGCCAGCCTGGGCAGCGGCGGCGACCCGCTCAGCCCGCTGCACCCGTCCCGCCCGCTGCAGATGGCAGGTAAACGTCCCGGGCGGGAAGGGGGGGGGGGGGTTGCGGGAGGACGGGCCGCGAGGATTGCCTTTATTTTATTTTTTTAACACCTGGAAAAGCATCTGCTTTTAACCCAGATTGGCTCTTTTCGCCATTGGATTTTTGGCCAGGAGCTCCTGTAACAAATGGATTATCCGAGTTGATTCTTGGCCTCTTGGTGCATCTATATGATCTATATGTTATTACACACGTCATGAAGCCACGTGGAATCCTCCTGAACGGCGCCATCATTTAACATGGTATCTTTCCCTGCGTTGGGTCGATGGGGTTGCGCACAGTTCTGGTTCCTTCTAGAGGCCTTTACGTCTTTCCTTTATAAATACACCCGTATCCGCTCGGGAGATTAGATACAGTGAGGCTCCGCTGTCAGAAAAAAAACTAAACTAAAAATGCCCCCACGCGCGGCTATCAGGGCTGCAGGCACGGTGCCGCTGGGTGCGGGTCAGGAAGCGGGTTTCCTCCGCGCAACAGCATCGCGCGCGGTGTGTAATCTGACCCCCGATCAGATGATCGCGCTGTCACGCTGAGCGCTTCTCGCGCGTAGTTTACTATATTTTACTGAGAAAATGACACGTTTGTGATGTAATGTTTGCTGCGTGTTCACTAAAGCAGACTAACGTAATATAGTGAAAACACCATGAAACTCCAAACAGTGAAAATGTCCTCAACTCATCCACACAGTTTGTGTTTCTTTTGACATCTTTTTGGTTTTTATGACCCGAGACAGACAGACAGACAGGTGAATTGACGCGTCCCTCCCTCGGGTGTGTGTCCCGTTCTTTCCCCACAGCAGAACCCATCTCGGCCCGGCAGCCCGCGCTCCGGCCCCACGTCCACAAGCAGCCGGAGAAGACCACGCGCGTGCGCACGGTGCTCAACGAGAAGCAGCTGCACACGCTGCGGACCTGCTACAACGCGAACCCGCGGCCCGACGCGCTCATGAAGGAGCAGCTGGTGGAGATGACGGGCCTCAGCCCGCGCGTCATACGCGTGTGGTTCCAGAACAAGCGGTGCAAGGACAAGAAGCGCAGCATCCTGATGAAGCAGCTGCAGCAGCAGCAGCCCAACGACAAGACGGTGAGCGTCGGGTGGGGTCGGGTGGGGTCGGGTAGGGTGGGGGCGCACGACACCAGCGCCTTTCACCGAAATGACCCGTAATGAAATAATCACAAAAACCCTCCAAAATAAGACTGCCGCGTCATATGGAGAAGACACGCACGCGCGCGCACACGCATATGATTCCGTCTCTCTTGTTTATTTGTTTGCTTGCTGTTTATTGATCGTCCCACTTATTGACCGGTGGGTTCATTTCAGAAGAGCCGCCCCCCCCCCTCCCCGATTCTTATCCCCACACACACCCGCCGCTGACTCCCCCGGTCCTTTTCGTTGTGGTTGCAGAACATCCAGGGAATGACGGGCACCCCGATGGTGGCGGCCAGTCCGGAGCGGCACGACGGCGGCCTGCAGGCCAACCCGGTGGAGGTGCAGAGCTACCAGCCGCCCTGGAAGGTGCTCAGCGACTTCGCCCTGCAGAGCGACATCGACCAGCCGGCCTTCCAGCAACTGGTTCGTTCCCCTCTGTCACTGGACTCATTTATCCAGATGCACTACTTTAAATGTGGGTTTTTCTCCGTGCAGTGGGGAGAAAAATCGGATCTCATGCTTTATGTTTTTTTTTTTAAATGAATTTGCACGATGGGACACGCTACTTACGCGACTTCCTCCAAGTCCGCGGATCTTTGTCGTTCACGGTCTGCGTGGACGTTCAGACGCGGATTTATTAAAAGACGGTTTCTTAATTTTTCTTCTAATGATGATCATCTCTATGAAAGTTATTTGACACGATTGAGTTTGCCCCCCACCACACACACACACACACACACACACACGTGTCCCCTCAGCGGATGCTGTTGGTGGAGTCAACATTTGGAGCCGGCGCATTTAAATGCGGATGAGTAACGAAATAAGCTGCAAAGAAGAAATTGCGGCCGGCAGCGGGAAGTTGTTTCGGTGCCATTCGCCGTGTCGCATCTGCATATAAATGTTTCCCGTTATTCGTTCCGCAATCCGCACGCGGACACCCGAGTGGCGCAGATGGCCGAAGGCCGCCGGCCTCCCGGCGTCCCGCCGTAATCAAACTGCAACGAAGAAGAAGAAGTCTCGGTCGCGGCGCGTGTTTGGTGACATGCTTGTTTCCGTCTCCCCGCAGGTCAGCTTCTCGGAAGGAGGACCGGGTTCCAACTCGACGGGCAGCGAGGTCGCCTCCATGTCGTCCCAGCTTCCAGACACGCCGAACAGCATGGTGTCCAGCCCCATCGAGGCCTAGAGCCCCGCCCCCCGCCGCCCCGCCCCCGGTCGCGTTCGGACACTGTGAAGACAATCATGGGATTTTACCGCGCGCGGCCGCATCCCGAGGAGGTCCGCGCGCGGAAGGAGACGGACTAAGCGGACGCGTCCGCGCGGCCGGTTGCTGCGCGTGCACATGCCTGGTTACAGTTGCCAAAAACGAGAAAGAACTCGACTCCACCAATAAACGGACCTCTGGCCGGGAGATTAATCCAAGTCCTGTGTGATATTTTTCCTCTTCGTTGGACACGTGCACTTCATCACCGACAGAGCGTCCGGAAGCGGAACAGCGCCGCTTCTCTTTCCTTCATTCGATTACCGCATTAGGTTCATGACCCGACTACTAAAAGCATTTGCAACAAGGTATACCTCTATTTTGCCACAAGCTCCGTGGGACATTCGTGTGAATAAGTTTCCGTCCGAGAAATATTGTTTGTTTGTTTGTTTTTTCTTTCCCAAAGATGTGTATAATTAATCATAAGTTATAAAAAAAAAAAAGAAAAAAGAAAAAAACGTTAGCTCTGGAAGAAAAATGTTTCGTTTGTTCCCGTGCAACAAAAACTATTTATTAATTTATTGTCAACAAAATTTGCCACCTTTTGTGTAACTTTCTTAACTGAAGTAAAAAGGAGAAAAAAGAGATTTGAGTTTGCTCTGTGGGTTTTTCTATTGACGTTATTTTGTGTTTAGAAATAATTTGCAAAATAAGTGACGTATTTCTGTTCCTCCTTCTCTCTCTTTGTTTCTCTCCATCCGTGTGAATATTCACACGCGAGATTCAGATCAATTGAGTGGCTTGATGGATGTGCTGCGGTTAATTGGGTGTCGTGTTGGGGCAGATGCTGTCTCACTTTACCTGTTTGTTCGACTGCTCCGCCAAACACGTCCGTCTTAAAACAGCTTCAGCAAGTCTCATTTTCACATCAAAATGTTTTATTTTTGGTACTATATACATATATGTATTTACATGTATATAGTATCAAAGCTTAGTCAGAACAGAGATGGTTGGAAAGAAAAATAGTAGAGGGTATTTTAAGTCATATTTAGATGGTTCAAATTTAATGGAAAATGTTGTTTAAAAAAATTATGCCCACGCAGTTTTTTTTGAGGAACGGCCTAAAACAAAACAAAGCGGGACACGAGTTGATGGTCAGCGTGTCACATTCACTGTGCGATCTTAATGCAGCTTCCTTCAATGTGCATCAGCAGGCTTCCCCGTGCGCGTCGGGCTGACCGGACTCACAGCCGTTCTTCTTTTATTTATTTATTTATTATTTATTATTTTATAAGTCAAATTGATTTAGTTTTTTTTTTGCATTTTGAGCTACATCAGGTCAGGCAACATACCATGACTTATTATTATTATTATTTTAAACATCTTTCCATCAGGTATTAAAGCCTGTGAAAGATCTTTGAGAGAAGTAGAAGGTCGGCGAGGTCAACGGGGGGGACGTCAGAGGACGAGCTGGTGAATTGCGTCCTACGCGGTCCAACGCCGGCGGTTAGTGCTGCCGAAACCAGAAAAACACGCTTGAAGCTTGAAACAGCGGCGCGTCCTCTTTGAATATAACACATCGCCGCTGCAATCGCCTGCCTATTTGTCTAATTGACACTTCCATTTCCCCCCCCGGCCCACCTGTCGGCCAGGCAGCTTTGCATTGTGGGCCTTTCACTGTCAAATCAAAGGATAAAAGGACTCTTTTTACTCGTGCCAGTGTTTTGTCAGTGAAACACAACTTATGTGGACTGGATTTCTCTTCATAAACTAGCACACATTGAGAAAACATTATAAGGCAGGTTCTTGCAGAACATAATGAAGTACAGTAAACGTGCTCCGCTCATAGCAGGACGCCGCCTCCTTAAGTGGCGGCCCAGCGGGCACCAGCACCCGCAGCCGCGTTGTGCTTTGCACTGCGACTATTTAGGAGTTAACAACATGGGGAATATCTTTCATTAGTTGATGGACTTCAGGACTCAGATGTGTTTCTGAAAACATCTGGAATGAGACGTATTTGATCACTGGTGGACAGTTTGATGGAGATTTTGGAGCTTTTAGACTTATGGGTCATTTCTGTGAAATTATCCAGATCATCTGTCTCGTGTACTTACAGGATATAATGACACCCTAAACAAATGACCACTCGTAGCTTTATCTTTGTACTGACTCGTGCGCTGCCTGACCCCAAAACTGGCAGTTGGCAAAACAGTCTGTTGGTTTGTCGGTTTCTTTCTTTGACACTGCAAGAAGGTTACGTCTAGGCAACAAAACCACTTGTTAGGTTTACAAAAGACATTGTGGTTGTTGTTAACTACACACAGTTTAGTTTAGTTAACATTATGTCAAAGTATTTGTGTGTAAAGCACGTGTTCGTTGGAACCAACCATCTCCTCGTCTTCTGGGTCTTTGATATTACGTCACTTTATTATGAATTTAATTCTAACTATGAGTTAGCCATGAAGCTATTCTGCATCTGAAGTCGCTAATACAGCTCGGAGAGCTTTTGAGTGCAATTTCAAACAATGTGTTTCCTGCCAATTTAAAAGACCAGATGCACCAACTGGAGCGGATATGCAACCGTTCAGATTGATCGGATGAATTCATCAATGAATGTGATGAATGAAAGTGTGCAAAGCGCGATTCTGAAGCCTGCAGCGCCACGAAGCGTGCAGACCGCTGATGGCGGGAGAGGACAGAGAGGCTCGTCTGCCTCGGGCATTTTCCTACATTGGAGGAAAATACCACACATTGATTTTTCCATGTCTCACCATCCTGGGAGACGCCGGTGTGTGTGTGTGTGTGTGTGTGTGTGTGTGTGTGTGTGTGTGTGTGCGTGCACACTGTAATTTGGGTGTCAAGAATCACTGTATTTTACACTTTCTGTCTTGTGCTCTCGGCCGGTCAACAGCACAGTGTCCCCGTGGACGCTTTTCACTCTGCAACCTGCGGCCGGTAAAAGCGTCTCCATGCAAGGAGACATTCTGTCCACCTGTAACAATAATCCCCAAGAGCAGAATGAGTTTTCCTCTGAGCAGCGGGCGCCATCCACACCGGTGTCCCGTGCTGTTTGAGCTCATTACTGCCTTAAGACGTCCATACGGTTCACGTGAGATTTTTGTTAGAACACAAATACATCTCTAGTTAGGTTGCCAACAGGATGTTCTGGTCGTGTTCTGTGCACCGTGTTGAGATTCTCTTATGACTGACAGGGTAATAAGTCCTCCCTCCGAGGCAGCCATTCATTTCATTACTTGATGGAGAGAAATTTGACTTGAGGACCAATTGTGTTAATTGTCAGGTACATACTTGCATTTTGGGGGTTTCTATTAGAACAAGTTTAAATGTGTTGATACCCAAATGATACTTTATTTTCTCCTCCTGTTCCTACTGTCTGTCTGAAATGCTCCATTTCAGCGCCAGTGTCTCCGACGTCTCCGCTCCCAACGTCGGCTTTTGATTGGTTCGCCAAAAAAAAAAGAACATCTGCAGAAGTAGCTCTGCGGCTGTGAGCAGTTTACATCCACGTGTCCTCGGACAACAAAGGAGCTGCACTGGTTCCACGCGTTACATGCATGGCTCTTTCTTCCAGCGTCACAGGAAGAATCGGGTTTAGGCCGCATGCCTGGTTGCCCGGGTGCAGGGACAGATGCTGGTTTATCCACAGTAGTGCAGCTACGTAAATGTGCAGATGGAAAATCACACAACAATAGTTAAATAATCACACGACAAAATAAAGAACTTTGTTTATTTTAATGAATAAATTAGCGAGAGTTTATATAGAGATTTACCACAAGGGTGAGACCATGGTTTAGACATAGGGGGGTCCGCTGGACGCTACGCTCAACGGGGGGACACTACGGCCCCGCTGGGCGCTCAGAGAGTCCCGGTGAATTCCGCTTAACAAATGGTTCATAAGAGGAAGGAAACACGTATTTGACATATTTTCTGCTGTGTATTGGGGGACAGATTGCTGTATTGGGGGGACAGATTACTGTATTGGGGGGACAGATTGGTATTTTGTCAATATTGGGGGGGGACATGCGCTTGCAACTCCATGTGAAACATCTTGTAATGAGGTTCCTTCTCGAGAACAGTGGTATCGTCTTCTGAAAGCACGATTAGAATTTGATCAGCTAATTGAGAAAAAAGGTCTCTCGATTATATCGAACTTTGAAGGACATAAATCAATGAATCAATTTAAAAACACAAACAAACAAATAGTGAAGGCGGTGGGTTTGTGGAGGCTTTGCAGAGTGAGATCGACTCTGTTTCCTCCAGGGGAAACTCTCCTCTGTTACCAGGACAAAGAGTCCCGATAACGGACCCTACAGGTCTGTCTGGCAGTTGGAGCCGATGGAGGAACAAAAGCAGCACTGTACCGAGGGCAGGTTGAGCCGCTGGAGGAAACCACCTTCAATTGGGACCAAGTCTCCTGGATATCTGGCACCTGAACTCCCAAACGCCCGGCGGGGTGGTGGCGGTGCGCCTCACACTTACCTCCCCATGCCAATCGCACATCCAATGTTCACACCAGGCATGAAACAACAATCTGTTTAAATGTTCCTTTCTTGGTGGGTGCCAAGTTGCGACACATGTTGAGTTGAGATGCAAATACAGAGAGTGGGCATTGTTTCTTTGGGGGCTTTTAGCTCTTGAACTGCAGAAGCAGCAGCAGTGACACCGTCATAGTGCGATCACGACAGAGCAAACGATGCACGGAGATTGACAGCTTAATCGGAGCACCTTTTTGAAAATGTTGTGTTAGATATTTGTTCTAAAATACCAGGGCTTAATAAAACGTGTGATATTAAAGGACTCTGATCAGAGGGTTGTTTATATTTTCTTCTTTGGACTGAGATGTTTTTGCTCACTTGTCTTGTTGAGCCACTGGTTCATATTTGTCTACATGTTCTTCATCCTGCAGTCCAGCCTGGATGTCCCCAAAGGGACAATAGCTGCTGCCTGAGGCCTGCACTTTGGTATTTAGTGCCCACTTGGTGATGTTAATGCTATTTTTGAAAACCATTAGAAGATGGTTGATTCCCCCGAGTCATTGGCTGGGACTGGGTGTGTTTGTGCCACATCGCTTTTCTCATTTCGTTATCAAAGAGGTCAAATTCCCATTGTGACCTCTGCTCCACCTCTTGTAATACGTTTTAGCATTTATAGATATGGACAGATATGGATATCTGCAAATCTAGCGATTGTTTTGTCTCGAGTCCCACGCGTCCTGAATCAAAGTCCCGAGTGGACGCAGGACAGTCTGCTGATGTTTGTTTTACTTCTCGCTTGTGGCTCCCATGACAGAGACACACTTGTCCACATCCACTGGTTCTGTTTGTCATCCTTGGCTCCTTGGAGTTGGGACAGACACGTCCTGTGTCCAAACCAAGACTTCAGGAAACTACGGGAAATGAAGTCCGGATTCATTAGTGTTGATGACCGACTCAAGCGTCATCAATTCTATGTCGACGCCACTTGTAAAATAACACAAGGAACTAGAGTGCATCAGGTAATACTTCTAATGGACACATAGCTGTCTCTCTGGCCTGTTTGGCCATTTATATATATATATATATATTTATTTTATTATATATATATATATATATATATATATTTAATATATATATTATATATTATTAGATTTTATTTATTTTATTATTTATATATATATTATTTTTATTATATTATTGGAACATGAAATAGAGGAGTGAGGATTTTGATGCAAGCAGCTGTTTTGTGCTCGTGGACCCTTTGTTTTCTCTCCATTACTTGGTGTTACATCTGCTGACCCGGACTACGACTGCACAACAACACGGTTGTACAGATCATGAATTTTATTTTATTACATACATGTTTTTTATACACAAAAAGAGAAATTGTGTGGAGAAGCTGCATGTTTATTAGCATGGCAGCAGACCAACTCAGATAATCCAAGTTTTATCTTTGAGGTCGACGTGCTCAGGCTGCTTCATAATGAAGCGATTCACTCATATTTACCAGCAGCAGATGCTTTCCAACTGAATGCATGTGCAGCGGAGAGCCACAGATAGCATCTAGGAAACCACGGCAACACAAATCCAGTGTTGTCTGCCGAGACCCCGGTGCCCCGGTAGACCACGTGACGGGGCCTTACGGACTCCTTTTCACGATCGTGATCTGCTGCCTCCCAGAGAACAGGGACGAGTAGCAACATGGCCACACTGTGGAATTATGGTCTTTTAATAGTCAATATACAATATGGGTTCATTTTGTGTATTGTGTAAAGTGTTTTCTATGCGGGACGTGTGTGATTTGTTAATCCAAGAGTTCAGGCAAATGCAGATTCTTAAGTTTTCCTTCTCTTTTCTATCTTCTTTGGATTGACAGAGATTATAAAATACTAATTTGGGATGGAATGGATTCCTAACACTGGACTCCGAATGTAAAATGAACATTTCTTGAACAGGTGTCATATTTTACAGTGTAATTATTCCTTGAAATACCATCACCGAGCATCATCATCACCTCATAATGATTCACATCATTTTAAGAGCCTTAATTCTTTTTCTTTTTCAATTATACAACCATAGAATTGATGAAGACACAGACCAACGATCTAATGTCACATTTTGATATATATATATACATATATACAAAAAAATATTTCACACACAAGCGTGTCTTTAGTTGTGGTTAAACGTGATGTGACCGTCTGTAGACCAAGTGTGACACCTGCTCTCACAGATGTGACACAGATGTTGAATTGCAGAAAGGTAATGGTGGGCATTTCTCCATCCAACTCCTTCACGTCGGCTCAATTAACAATGATTGATGTAATCCAAAGCTGTTACAGGGCTCATGCGTCTGGCCCACGGAAGTGTGGAAAGCGAGTAGCGCCGCACCAGATCAACGTGTTTAGGCATTATAGTGTTAAATGTATAATGTCCACCAGCAAACGCACAAGTTCTTATTTGCCGTCTGAAACTCTTCTCCTCACCGTGTTGAACAACCACGTTTATCTTCCTATTGTAAGTAACTTGGTGTAATAGATGGTGAATATAGGAGTGCATTGTTCAGGTATTGAACTATATGTCGTCTTATATCTGTGTGCCCTTTTGTCTCCCGATGGCCTTTACAGATCCCCTTTTCCCTCTTTACGACCTTATTATATAAATGACTTGTGCTTATGATGCACGTATCGTCGACCCATTTCCTGTGTTCTTTCTCTCACGTGCAGAAAGGCCCTCGACCGCCTGGTTTGGCCACATGCTTTTCCAAGAAGGGAGCGAAAACGAGGCGCGTGACATCACTCGGCCCGGCTGCTCGGGCCGGGGCGGACCGCCGCTGTCCTCGCGCGAACGTGCAGAGACGCGGCGGAGTGGCAGCCGGCCGCAAAAACAAATCGGGGGCACTGCTTTAAAGCACTCCAAGTGGCACGCAGCCTGCTAACCTTCATCCTCTGCTGCTATCATAGCAGCGCTCTCCGGGTGAAAACGATAACGCACTTGGCTTTAAAGCACTCAGACGGGCACAACACCAGAGAGTTTTGACCTTCCTTGTTTTGACGGGTGGGATTCGTGCGCTCAGGGCCGCCGCTGAAATTGGCACAACAACGCTGGAAACCAAAACAAGCTTGACTGGAAAATCATTGAAAAGGCTCTTACCTGTATGCATATCACACGGGGCGGGGGAAATTGATTCCGCTCGGCGGCATTTGAAGCGGCTCCGGACGCTTCTTTTCAGGCGGCGCTGCGCTTTGTTCCACAATTCAGCCGCCGCTCGCAAAGACAGTAGCGGGAAGAACGGCAGCAACGCGTTCACCGTCCTTGTTTTGTATTTACATATTAACGCTACTAGAGACCTCACACGTACACATGCGTGTGTATGTACAGTTATTTCTCACAACATTTGGTTATTAGTGCAGCGTTTGTGTTCATGTTTCCTGTGACACACATTAATACTTGTTAAATCGTTTTTTATTTGGATTTGTTGGTGATTAGAAGAAATACAAAATAGCATTAGACCATTAAAAGAACTCAGTCACTACACTGCAGGAATTCAGACATGCAAACGCACACACACACACACACACACACACGCATTATATCCACATTGCATCCTTCTTCCTCAATTGACAAAATAACACAAAGCTGCAAAAGTTTCGATTGACAAATGATGTCAAACTATTTGATTTCAAGAAGAAGGAATTAAAATAAAATGGCTTGTGTTCGTCATTACTGTCAGCAGGCGTTGACATGACCAAAAGAACATACACATATATGCATATATGCAGTAAAACTTAAAATGCATGAGTAGGGCCACGGTGTGTTTGTCTGAATAACGGAGCGGTTCATGGCAGAGGAGGTGGCGCTGAGTTACATTAAGTGCCTCACGTTCCATTTGGTAAAAGACGGGTTTAGGGCCACGGTTCCTTTGGCAGGAAACGTGATTAAAAAATATGTTTCCACGCGCTCTAAAGTCGTGTAATATAATAAGATTAGAACGACTGAAGCCCGGATCGGGAAACATAAATAAAAAAGTCTGCACAAATAAAAGGTCTCAGAGCATCGTCTCAAAAAAGAGAAGATTAAATGTGCTCTCCCCAGAAAGCTGATCATTATTCCTGACACGTTTAGAAAAAAAAATTGAAGTGAGGCATCAATGACAGAATTATGACAAGTGAAGACTTTTGACAAAGCTTTTAGAAAAGGAGTGCTTTGCATTATGTTGCACACCGTGAGGAATGGCGGTCAATGGAGGACCTCATTGGATGATTGTAGGGATGAGGCCAAGGCTCTTGGAGAGCCACTTCCCTTGCGGGGCCCTTCAGTCGGATGCAAGCTTCTGCTCTTGAATGATGAATTGGGCTCCTCAACCAGCGGAGTCTGTAATGAGCCATTCGTAGCCATGACGACCATTCTGTAAATATTATATTACTGCAGCGTCCCGAGTTTGCCTTTTATCAGACGAAAGAAAATGAGGTTCTCTTAACCAGGACCGGTCTTTTTCGGATGGCAAAGGCTTTGTTTTCCCGAGAAAATCTATTCTGTAGTAGCGCCCATGGTTTGAATGAGCGAGGAGGACAAACGAGGCCTGTATTTTTCTCCCGGTTGTGGGCCGGCCCCCTCGTGACTGCTCGGCGTGGCGGTGGGTGGCGGTTGCCTGTTTGTCAAAGTCCTACTAGCCTTGTCCATTTTGACATTCACATGGGAGCAGTAATGATCCTAAAAGCCGCAATTAAGCTGACTGTTGCGTTCCCGGGGAAGCGCCTGCTGCCGACACTCGGCTTCACCCATTATTCCCAGTGGGAATACTACTCAAATAACAGCATTTTCTCTCCTCCCTGCTGCCCCCAGCTCCCCTCCCCAGAACCAGCTTGCATAACTTGGATTGCTTTTTCAAAGTATTCTGACCACACACACACACATGCAACTCTTTTCCTAAAATAGATATAAAGGATTTCAATGTACAATCATTAAAAATCAGAGATATTTGCCATCTTTACGTGATGTATGTTTAAATCTCTTCCTCATTTGCTGCCAGCAGAAAAAACAATTCTTCGGAATCGCTGTCAGACCAAAGAGTTTGGTAAAAATAGATAAATGGTAAAGATTTACAAATGTCTCAACATCCTGAAACCAACCAATACGCCCAAATATTATGTAAACCATTCAACTATTACTCCAAATATAAAACTATTCTGAATTTGAAATAAAATGCCTTCATGCAGATGTTTAAATGTTCAGACATGGGCCTTATTTTAAATGTAACATTAGAAATGGATATTAATCACAACCGGTTACTCCCGACAGACACAACAGCCTTCCATCAAAGTCCCACGTAAACCCATCTGTGTGACCGGCGGGCCGTCCGAGCAGCAGGCGCAGTGCCGGCAGCACAATAGGCGTGTCTTTGACTTTGGTCCTTAGCGACGTGAGTTGCTATGTCACAAGTCCTTAGTCGTTCAAGTTAGCGCCATCATGCTTGAACCCAAATCAGTGGTTTTGACTTTCCAAAAAGGCACCATGCACATTGACATGCTGTCCGCTGACCAGCCCAAGAGAGACGTTAGAGGGGACCTGCAGGAGGGAGAGACAGTTAAATAGCGTAATAAGAAAAGTCGCCACCAAAGAAAAAGGTCACACTCTCTAATATTTTGTTGGACGGCCTGTAGCTCTGATTACGGCACGCATTCGCTGTGCCATTGTTTCAATAAGCTTCCACAATGTCACAATATTTATTTCCATCCAGCATTCATTTCTCACCAAGATCTTGTATTGATGATGGTGGCAAAAAGCCTCCATCCAGCACACAGATTCCCAATGGGGTCGAGGTCTGGACTCCATGTGTGACAATGATGTCTCGAGCTCCCTGAACCTCTTTCACTATTTCAGCCCGATGAATAGTCATCTTGGAATGTGCCACCCGGGGAGAACAAACCCATCGATGGAATAACCTGCTCATTGAGCATATTCGGGTAGTCAGCTGACCTCATTCTTTGAGCACATAGTGTTGCTGCCCAGGCAGTAATTATCCCAAAGAGGCTCGTACCTATTTGCTTAGTTACAGTAAATCCAGGGGGAAACTTATTTTTGGCCAGGCAGTATTATTCAACCCGTAAACAGCTTAATAGGAATATTGTTTTTTGAAATAAGGTGAAAATAGAACATATTTGATATTCAGTGATTAGTATAACAGACAAACCAGGTGTCTTTTGGCTCAACGGATGATTACTGAGTGATTCTGCTCTTTAAATCTAGAAGCTTCTGCAACACCATAATAAAGTGGTACCGAGTTTCTTCCACAGCAACGATTCCAGTCGTAGCCGTGGGTCGATGCCATTTAGAAAAATGCATTATCGCCTGCAAAACGGGGGGAAACTGAGGCCCATTGATCGGGTATTGGTTATGTCGACGGTTACATTATAGAACGCCGGTAATCGTGCATTGCGTCCAGGGAGTAGTGGAACCAGCTTGAGAGGAAACCACCCGTTTGTTTTGTGGGGGCGGGGGGGGGAGCAGGAAATGAGATGTACAGTAAAACAGCAGGTGGGCAAATCTATGAAAGACCTCTGGCACACACGGACAAAAAAGGGGAAAAAAATCATTTTAATTAGCTGAGTGAATGCCATTTGCAGAATGTGAGGGGAGCCAAGCTCTCTGCCCTGCACATTAAAATTGGTCTAATTTTCTGTGCGCAAAAAGTCCCATCTGAGCAGCCCTGGCTGCAGTCAATCATGTTAAAAGCTACGGGTGCTTAATTTGATTTACCAATATAAAATGCAAATGAGGTGATCAAGTGGAGTGGGAGCCAGGAGTAGGAGGCTCTTTTAAGCCATCAAGTTAAATGGGAACAGACAGCAGACTGGCAATGTAAAGAATGTTTTAGCATAACCGTTTGATTAGCGCTACAAAAATTGAATTAGCATGGCTAATTGCTCGACAAATTACTCCGCATCAGAATAAAAAATAAAGAAGGGAGCAAAATATATATTTTTGTGAACTGCAAAGCCTATAATCTCTCCACCCATACGAGGACATTTCAGCTCAAACCGGCTCTTTCTAACGTGAAAAGCCTAATTAAATAAATGGAAGATGGCACAACAGTCCCTTACAAAAGTGAATGAGATAATGCGTGTAATTAGGCCCGGCGCAGGCCTGGCCATATGCCTGCGTGCAGCACTTAGGCTGTGGCTGCAAGAACAAATCAAATAACGCTGTGTGGGTGAATGCTCCTGGGACTCGCGTATGTTGAGCCACCCCGGCCAGTTGTGCGCCATTGGTCCACCAAACCTGTGATATCCAAGCTCGCAACACACCAGCCACGCGCGTCAATCAATGAGAACATGTTTGCAGGGTTATTTTATGCAGCAACTCAAAGCTATTTGGCTGCAACCTCAAATTGAAGTGTCTGTTCGCGGACCAAAATAATAGTCTGTTGCCTGGAGACGGGTCTAAAAACAGCAGCCCACATAGTGCAGAGTCACACTGAGACTTTATTACATCTGACATTTGGTGTTATCATCCAGAGTCATTGTCTTCCTTCTCCAGCACTACAAAAATTACAGTCCTTCAGCGGGGGTGGGGGCAAAACGACACACATGGCTTCGCCAACGGGACCCGTTGAACAGCCAACTGGGACCCCAGGAACGGGTCAGGAGCTGGGATGGCTTAGAAGGTGCTGCTGGCTAGCTGGCTGCGGGCTAGCTGAATGTTGGGCTGAGGGCTGCAGTCAGGTGAGTTGCAGTCTGCGAGCGGAAGACAAGCAGGCTGAGAGCAAGGCCACCGGATGGTAAATGGCCCGAGGCATGATGGGAAACTCTTTAGCACAGCCGGGTAAAGCCAATCTCAGAGCTGCTTCTTTAATTTGCCCATAAGCGCCCTCCTCAGAGGCGAGAATAATTCAGTTCATATAGCTGCATATAGCAATATATATATATTATATATATGGAGGAACAGAGGGGTGATTAACAGAGATTTTAATGAGCAAAGCATTTCAAAACACAAAAAACTTCAGTCCAAAAAGTAGAAAATCCAGAAAAAAATGACAAAAAAAGGTACTTCAGAAAAAAGCATGAGGGGTAAATACAGGATGCACATGAGGGAACAAACCGGAAAGCATTGCAGAGAAGACAGACCAGCAGAGTGGAACACGAGGTTTAAATTCACAGGGGCATAGAGGGCAAATTAGACAGAATTCCATCAGGACGCAGCAGATCATCATAGTAAATAACAGGTGGGAAACTATACTAAGGTAGGAAGAGAAGTGAACACGGAACACAAGAAGCAGGAGAATTACAAACATATAAAACAGTAGACAAAGTAACTAAACCAAAACTAAAACTGTGACACCGTAGGATCAATGCTTGTGCATACATGCATCACAAACACCTTTTAATTCAAAAAGAAAACGGGCGTTTCGGTTCCCAGTGGAGTGAAGCAGCCCTCGTCTCAGCTGCACTCCTGCACGTCCTCAAATACCTGCTCGCATTAGACACAACTGAAGTGAATATCTACAGTGCGACCCAGCATGCATCTTGCTTTCCCTCTGATGGGGGGGAGCTGTTGGCTAAGTTGTCAGATGTTGCTGATAATGACCGCCTGAGTGCTTTTAAATGAGGATGTGCAGGTGGTTTGGAATCATCCGTTTCAAGTAGATTACTTAAAAAAATCCAATAACAATGTTAACAATGTCGTTACCCGAGCTCGAGGATTATTGTTCACAGAGCATCACTCGTGCCCGTTCGGTTCATTCATATCGGCCTGTTTACGCACTTGTACATCATTGATCGTGACAGTGAACGTGAACGTGATGACCCGGTTGTTTACAGCTGCTGGGTCAATGATGTCAGCCTTTTCATTTTGTCAGCAATTCTATTTAGTGGTTATGTAATGGTGTACTTGTATATGGATGATAGTATTTCACATATTATCCAGTGCATTGTTCACATAATATGCTTGTTAACGTTTTTATGTAGAGGCGTGTGGACCTACTCACACGTCACAGCCAGCGTTTTACACTTCAAAATCATCACACAATCACCTGTCACACACTTGATTGCAACAGCACCAGTTGGTTCATGTCTGTAGATTGTTAAATGATGGGCCAACTGGTGTTACCAGCCTTTGTGGACCAGTAATGAATCAGAGTCATTCTGCATGTATTTGAACCTAAACTGGAATCTTTCAGTGGCTCGTCATTAATGTGTTAATGAATCGTCTGTTCCCACAGTTTGTGTGTTTTCCCTTTTCTTCCCCTGGAAGGAATCCAGCTCCAGCTTCCCCAGAGCGTGCTGGTGGCCTCTCCGAATGGACGCAGTGGACAGAGGTCCAAACTCGATCACCTCGGTATCAGCGTTGACGCTGGTGCTCTTCTGTTTGAACGGGAGCACATGCCAGTAGCCAGGTGCCAACATCTGGTGGAAAGCCTTAAAGTAGAGGCCAAGTGGAAGTTGTAATATTAGTACATTAATGTCCATGGTTTTCCAATCACAGGTTACACTGTTATATACGTGTGTGGTGGTGTGATCCTATATTTGTCCAAAGGACGTAAATAGGTCCACTTACTTGCTGTAAATGATTTTGAAGTATGAGCCACCATCTACATGTTGATTAGTGTTCACTTGTACCCAAAGCATCGTCGTTGGGGTTTTCTCGTCTCCGTGTCTTGTCATTTCCTGTCTTATTTTGAAAGATCAACCCCTTTTCAGGTCACTTGCCCCTCATGTGTCAACCAGTCGAAATGTCTCCCCTGATCCCTGATTGTGTCCTCTCTTAAAACGTGGGCCTGACAATAGTTTAGGAAACCGTTAAGTGACAGTTCCTGCTCCTCACCTACGAATTGTCTTTTCCAAATACACGTTCATTATTATTGTCAATGTTTTGTACTATCTGGACCTTGAGTCTGAAATCGATAGTTTGATTGTATTTAATTCATAAAGCAGAAGTAATGTCAGAAGAACATAAGGTATGACTGTTGCTTAGAACCATCTTTTTCTGCAAGGGTTTCACTTACGTGAGTTTAAGTGTGATCAGACACTTGGGACCCGACTAAGCGCCACGCGACAGACCGGTTTGACCTGAGTTCCAAACAGCGTTGCAGAAAGGGGGCCGTCCACGCGCACTAAGCAGTGGATTTGGGATCACAGGCTGTCCCAATCCACACCTCGTCCGTCCCCAACAAACCCAAGCGTCCTCTGTGGGCTTCGTCACTGAAAGTGCGCGTGTCAGCATGAGCCGGAGTGCACTGAGAGCCGCCCCTCCACACCAGATAGGAGCCACTTAGTAGCCTCTCGGACCCCCTTCTTCCAGAAATGCCGGGCCACGGGAAGGCGTCCCCGTCCCATGTTCAGGAGCCTGTTTGGAGATTCAGATAGGACACACACAGATTACGGCGAGGGCTCTTATCCTCTGCTTGTCAGCAGCCGAGTGACACGAGCTGTTAGCTTTCTATTTTAAGGATATCTGCCGGGGTTTGTTCTCGTCAACCCTTTCCCCCCCACACACACACACTCACATAAACGCCCCAGCAAAACACAAGTGATTTTGTAGTTCTTTGTCCTCTATTTCCCCCCCTGCGTTTGTCTTTTCAAGAGGACGGCTGAGCTCAGCTTTCACAGCAATCATAGACGGCCTTCTCCCCATTCAGCGGCGCTGTGACGTGCATGCATGAGATGACAGCTCTCCCCCACGTGCAGACGGAGAACGCTGCAATCATTGTGCCGAGGCCCCCGTGCAAGCTAACAGCCTGCAGGCCTTTGCGTGGGCCTGCATCGGTTTCCTCCTCAACACGCACACACCTCCTCCGCAGGACGCCGAAGTCCTCATTGGCTCGGAGGACACAATAGTTGCGTCTCTCAGCGCTGTCTGGTTTTTGATAAGAACTTTAAAAAAGGGACTATGGGGCACTGGTGCCATGCCCGAGCCGGGGAGGTCACGCTAGTTATCTCCATGTGAAACGAGAGGAGAAACATTGTTGTGCGTCAGTGTGTGAGAAGAAAGGACAGGACATTATATCTCTGTGAGGTTATGAAGAACCTGCTCCTCATTATGTTAAAGGAACCCTTCACCCCCCTAAAATCACCAGTTGTGTATCAGTATACAAGACTTTTTTTTACTCACACACATTTAATGGTCCCAACACTGATCATTTTGTCAAAATAATAGTTATTTTAAGGAGACAATTTGAATTAAACAATGAAATAAAATATGTTTCATTTTTCTTAAATTATGCAAAATATCAGGCCTCCTACTAACTTTGTACAGCGGGGGTATGCATTAAAAAAAAATTGTATAAGTCCAATTAGAGTGGTTGTTAAACCACTTGTTTCAGCTTCATTGTCCCTGCTCCTTAATATTAACGATCATCTGTCTGCTACCTTATTTAACATACGCAGGTAGCGGTGAAGGACATTCTGTCATTTCTGCTGTGCTCATTGGTTACCAAGAGACCAGGACATGTCTGAAGTAACTTAATCCTCTATAAGTCAGCCCGGTTCTCGCGGACGGAGCGGATGGTGAGTTGGACGTGACTCGAGGAAACGCACAGTGAGGCTTACGTGTCTGTTGGGTTTTAGGCTTCAGTGTACTGATTAACCAGCGATCGTCTACGTTTACCGGCCCCACCGTCTGTTGCACGCTGCATGAAATCTATTATATTGTATTTGGGGCTGTAATATTCTCTTCGCCGGCATTTGCAACTGGTATCAGAGCCCAGGAATTCACTTCCCAGGGTGGCCTGAGTGTGTGAGGATGTTAATCGCTGTCGTGTCTCACTGTCCCCTGCTGTCCCCTGCTGTCCCCGAGTCTTCCTTTTGCTTTACCACCACACATATAGATTCACCCAGAGAGAGTTTTAACTCTGCAGGAAACACACGTAGTGAGCAAAGGCCTGCCATGTGGTCATTAGCTTAGCTTCTAGCTAACCCGATATCTCACAGACCGAAACACACACACACACACACTCCTGCGCCTCCACAGGCATGAATGCATGTTTTTTGTGGTTTGGTTATGATCATGTCACATAGCAGCTGATAGTTAATAGGGACTTTATTATTCTCAATAAGCTGTTATACCTCTTATATCGTTGGTATTCTTTTGATTGAGTTTTATTAATACATTTTTCACACATTTCCTGATGAGCTGGTTCTTCGTCCCCCGCGGCCCTCTTCGACATGGTCGGGTAGGATCATTTACGTAACCTGAAATTAGTCGAGAGACGGGCGGCGGTCTCCTGGGTGAGGGTTCTGTGTTCTGGGACCTACGGACAGAAGCCGCATCCAAGGCACAGGAGCCGAGAGGGAATGCAGAGGATTATCTCAGAGGCCTCCGAAGGGCGCGATGAGCGCTGCATAGTGAAGCCACCATCACACAATGGTTAACACATTGTGCTTTTCTTTTTGGGGACACACAATGGAGGCCCTGAATACTGCAGGTTAAATGGCACATCAGGATCTGAATGAAAGGAGGGCAATAAAATCCTGGGATATTTAATACTTTCCCCACAAAACCTTCTCTCTGTAGGAACTCTGGCTTATTGGAGTTTTGAACAACGTGTCGTTAGAACACAATAGGATGTGACGGATAGCGCAGAGCCGGCTGCATTCACTGCCTGTCGGCGCAGAGCCATCCGACCAATAAGCACTGCTTCTGTCTCTGGGGGGAACTTGTCCAACGTTCTACTTTTTTTCTTGCTTCAACGCTCTTCCCACGTACGTTTATTTCCCATATTTATGCAGACAGGCTTCACCCACAAATCCAAATGACCCTTTTTTTTATCATGGAAATTAGTTTTATTGTCGTCGCGTCGTACGTTCCAGGGTTAATAACTGATGGCCCGTTTCTAGTCCGTGTTTAATTTGACTATTGCCGGCAATTTGACTTTTCAGATGTGGATATGTGCATGCATATGGAGCCCCAACTATCGCAGGTTAAAAGAATGACAAGCAAATCCAGAGAAGTCACGGAAAATAGCCGGATTGCAATTATTCCCCTTCTACTCGAAAAAAAATATCTGTGTGGACTGTTCAAGTAGGTGGTTTGTGCGATACGTATGTAGATAAGCTAATCCAAAGCATGCAACTCAATGAGTATGATGTGAATACAGTTTGTGCAGCGATTGCCATTGCTGTAGAAGATTAACCACCCGGGTTGGCGTTAACGGCACACGCGTGGCCTCTTTGAATAATTCCAACCGGGAGACATCAGAGATTCGCACAGAAGCCACAAGGAAATGTTCCCAAAACTGCAGCTGTGCAGCGTGAATATTCCTGCGTGATGCATATTCACCACTACGCATGTTCTCATTATAGAATGAGTCAGATTTACATCTGTACACATCTATATTATGATATGACACTTTCGATTTATGTGTAATAAATTATTTTTTTAGTTTTAGTTTAGTCTTTTATCATTTCTGGAGTTAAAGTTAATGTAAGGTACAATCTTAAAATATGTAAATTCTAACAGGAATAGTTGTAAATTATTATATTAAAGGATTAATAATTATGGACCATTAGCTGGCTAAATGTGACAAACCCACGAGTATATCTATAAAACACAATTCTAATTGTACCACTATAACAATACTACTACTAATATATATTTAGGAATAATATTCATTTATCTGTCTAGTCCGCCTTCAATGAACTAAATGCATACAATGTAGACATGAACATATCAAGACCTTTTCCCTGTAGTGGCTCTTTGTAATGAGAAGGAGCGTCTTGCTGAGCGCCTCATCTTCTCGTCTGTGTGCGCGGCGCCTTTTCTACAGCAAACTAAACCTCAAGTTGAAAAAAAAACAACGCAATTTTCTCTTCACTCATTTTCTTGACTTTCGCTGGATACCGAGCTCGTCCATATGATACGTGGCCCTGTCCCTGGTACTTGTCTTGGGCTGTAAACCCACCTGAAAACTCCTGCTTCGTGGCCAATTTTAGTCTGAATGGACCAAGATTTGAGTGACAATCCTTGAATTTCTTGAAACTAGAGATTGAGACTGATGTTTACGATGTTTACTGAGGGAATGAATCCATTGAGACGTCGTCCATACAATACGTAGCCCTGTCCCTGGTACTTGTCTTTGGCTGTAAACCTTCCATACAATTAGACTTCTTACATCTGGAGGAGTCGCCTGCTTATGGCCAGTCAGGAGAAGTTTTAAGACACTTGCACATTGGCTTCACTCTGCAGAATAGAAGGTTCACGGTTTGTATCCAGCTAACGTCATTTGTCTGATGACGACAACGATTTTTTTCCTGTTCGGCCAACAGAAAAGCTGATATTACTACTTGTTTTGAAGCTAATTGGCGTCATTTCGTGAGCAGGACCACGCCTCCACACGCCTCCACACGCCTCCACACGCCCACACGCCTCTATTCCGGTATCCCGTTGACGTATTTCAAACCCCTTCCTCCCAACCCTTCATTTCTCTCTGTTTCCTCCCCCCTCTCATTTGACCCTTTTTGAAGATTCCTGAAGGCTTAGCGATGCCACCATGCCCACCCAACCGACCACCTCGATGAATCGACTTCCTATCGCTCACGTCTCGCAAATAAAATGGTAAAACACACTCAGTTGGTGGGGTGGCGCCTGCCAGTGAATGACCTGCCCCCCGTGATAGATTAACTCACTGCTCACTGATACAAACCGAACTGACGTCTTGATTGGACCAAGTTAGACTAACTAACCAAGCAACCTTCCTCAGCCCTCAGAGAGCCAAATAATATTGATTTGATTAGTTTCTTCACAACGCATCTTTATGGTAAAGGCCTCCATCTGCAGCTCCACCTCGAACCGTTGAAACGTTAGACCGTAATGTCCTTTCCTTGTGCTGCAGGATCTCCGTGCACTGCGTTTGAAATCATACAGGACTAACCGTGCGAGACGTATTAATTATGCTGTAACTGAGACGGGCCGGGCTCCTGGTCCCGCTGATGAAACACGGCCCATGACATCACCAGCCACATAAATCGAATCCATACTAAAGTCATCCAGTGCTCATTGATTCCACGGGGCGCACAAACACTCGGGAGGGGCACAGCGGAAATGATATCACAAGACGCAACCGAGCTCAGCAGGAATAGAAGGCGGAGCGACGCTCCGACGCCTCGGCGGCTCGTCGGTTGCTGCTCACCAGCTGCACGGTGATGTTTGTGACGATCAGGGTAAATCATTCGACGAACGCGATGGCGATCACACGGCGGTGGATTGCTTTGGGAAGCGTCGACGGTAATTAGCGCCTGACACTGGGTCGTCCTTAACACTTTACACCGACTGCTCCTTTTCTCTGCGTGTCAAGCAGGGCACGCGTGTATCTCTGTTTGTCTGGCTTCTGACATGTTTACCGACTGCTGACTGGCTGCTATTATACAATTTGTTCTCCCCAGCGGGTGAAAAATCCCTCACACAAGCAAACAAATACCGCACAATGCCTCCGCGGTGAGCCGTTTCCCTCATTTAGACCTCATCAGGACAAATGGAGCGGTGGCGGCTGCGTTGGTAAGCTGCTGCATGATTGCGTGTGACTGGTAAGGGAAACCTTTTCCGCCACATGGGGTGAACCGGTTGGCTCAAACCGTTTCTTAACGAACCGTATCTGAAAGTGTCTTTTGAAATAGTATTTGATTGTCCTTTTGGGGAAAATAGTTATTAGTTATGGGGTAGAACCCTAGAGACAAGGGTTTGGTAATGTGCATACAGTACCAGTCAACACTTTTCGGATTTATTTGAATGGGAAAGCTTCAAACTTTTGACTGGTGCACATTTGGCCCCATTATGCAAATGAGCCTGATTGCAAAAAACAGTCCAATTCACAAGTATCCACATGCATTTGCAATTATTAGACTTTAATGTTTCTAAGGAGAAGATGTAAAGGAAACCACTACTGATGTAATGGTTGCCGTTGCTCAGCTCATAAGCTCAGATCGGCTCGCTGTAGAACACAGTCGATGTAAGCCGCCACTCTGTGACGGCACCATTCCACTTCTATCTACGTGTGATGGGGCGAGAAAACGGCGGCTTCAGCCCGTAAATGTACTTTTGGTTTGACTTCAGTCTGACTGGTTCGAGTGGATGAATATCCATAGCGGCATTTTACACCTTATTTGATTAATAAGCAAATAAATGTAATTGAACGTTTCACTAAACTTGTGGTTCAGAGGCGTCATTTTTTAAAATAATCTTAACCGGAAGTTTGCTTGCTGAGGAAAAGAGCGCGGAGGACTTTGCTGATGAATAATTCAGACCAGGTAAAAAATGACTTTTTTGTTTTAACGGGATACAAACCGTCGTCTTATGGACTAAAGTATTTATTGAATGATATGAATGAATACGCTGCACACATGAGATGACATGTTGCTGTGCTTAAATATTACATGTGTTTTTGCACTAGTTTGGCCAACTGTAACCCCGCTGTTACCCGGAGCAACCTGTTACCCAGATAAAAAAACGGTAGAATGCCGTCAAGTTCAAAGCAACGCTCTGTAACAATATCCCGCCTCCCTAAGAAGAACTTCCTACATGAAAGAAGATGACCGGCTTTTGTTTGTAACATAATAATAATGGAGGCCACGGTCCTAATCCAAGAAAAGAAACACGGGGAGATTCCAGCCTCTGCCGGCGGTGTTTGGGTCACCGACTCGCTCCCCTTCACGAGTCGTCATAAGGTAACCGGGAAAGGACAAAAGACGCCCGTCTTTTGCCCACAAGTCCCAGGTCTTATCCTCCTTCCTGGTGGAAACAGTCACATTCAGTGATGACAATGAACCGTGGGATCCCTCTGAACTCCGAAAGGTCTCAGCCGTTACCAACCGCTGACCGGAAACCTCCACATCGATTGTTGCTGTTATTTTCTGGCGCGTCGTCGGTGTGTTTCTTCGCCGGCTGTGAGGAGCAGCTGCCGGCTCCTCGGCAACGTGACACATGCACTCTTTTCACGGGCAGGTGGCTCCGCTGGGAAACAGGATCTCAGGCCTCGCAAAACCATGAGAGGTTTGAATGTGGACAAGATAGTTCGCAAGGGAACCCAAATCCTGTGTTCTGATATAGTGCACACACACAATAAGAGAATGTGTCTCACGCCACCATAAAACAAACGGACCCCTCCCCTCTGCGCCAAAGCCTCCTCTTCCTCTTTAAAAGCAGCCAGGCGTTGTTACCCCCCCGGGTCTGGGTAACGTTGGCTGCAGCTGATCGTCTGTCACTCATTGGTGCTATCAGTCCGATAGTGTTCCCCACTGAACGCGGATACTGGACTTTGTGGCCGGCGGGAGATTATTGACAGGTGACAGGTGACAGCCCCCCCCGGAGCTGCTTAATGTTGGTGACTCATGTTGTTTGTATCTGGTTTGGTTCGTGACTGAGGGGAAAAACAAGGCGGGGCTCACTATTTGTTGTTTGTTGTGTGAAATGTAATGGACACATAAACAATATTGACCGCTGAACGTATGTTATAATCTAATTTGCTAGTTACCCTTAACCTCTTTACAGGGGTAATAAAAAATACAACGCGACTCGTCAGACAGCTTGAAGGGCGTCGCAATGTGCTTCTAATGACAAGACCCTTACTATTGATATCACGTTAATATTACACTTGTTTTAACATCGTGGATTTATTCAAGCACGTCTTATAGTAAAATAAACTCTCTTTGCCTGACTTCGGATGCTTGGGGCCTGAACACACAGGAATAAATGGATGGATGAATGCAAAACACAACATGCTTTTATTGTGAAAGGTAAGAGTAGATCTGGTCTTGGTTACAGTGGAGCCTTTCTGTGCTGGTGTTGTTTCATAATTATAACTTATACCTCTACCCGGGTTCTGATTGGTTGAAAATCTGCACCATTTTGGGGGAAACCATTTAAATAAAGATGGAATTCACTAAATTGTCTTTTTATAGATTCATTTTGGATGCAATCATGAATCAAATATTCTTCATCCCATCTGATTTAGGTAAAGACACGGTAATGAATTCGTTTGGGAGCAAACAATCCGTGTGAAACGTGTGGACTTTGTTCCCTCAAAGCAACACGGAGAACAGGACACGGGGACGCACACACGTGTGCCGCTCCCACCACAAACACACACAATGAGTGTTATTCATTTTTCCTGTTCGTGAAGACAATATTGTTTTATTCATTTTAAGGTTGATTCCTGAATTTGTTTTCTTTTAAGTTTTTTAAGTGTTTCCGTGTTACTGAAGGCCTTTAAGAAGCCTAAATCACTCACTACGATCCGCACTTTATATGTGTATTTTATATAAGTTTGCTGGATTAAACACATTATTTTAACACAAATAGTATCTACATCTACATTTCATATTTCTTTTACTGTTATTATGAATAGAAATTCAAAATGTGACAAAATCGATTTCCACAAAACAATAAAACAAAAATAAAACAATTTGTCAAAATATTATTGCAATATTTTTAGATGATGCTTGAAAATTGTTTTATAAATATAGAGCTATAGAGATGTATGTTTCTTCCTCTTTTTTTTGCAGATGCATTAAAGCTTTTGCACACCAAATCAACCTTTTTCTTTTGAGCAATGTCCATTTTTTCCAAACGTCTGAGCATGAATAAAGAAATCAACCAATCACCAAGGCTTGTATGTATATATGTATTCATATATATATATAATCTTCTAATAATCTTCTTTTTGCAAGAAGAAAGTGAACTTTGAAGCAGCTTCTGAATTTGTTTAATCCCAACGTGACAAACCGCACCGATAGAGCAAAACCACGAGCGCACATCCACCTGCACCTGCTCCGCCCGCCCCACCTGCTCCACCTGCAGGGACTCACAGCAGCAAAAGCAAACGCAAACATTACCCCTCCAATCCAATGACCCCTCGTCCCCCCCACACCTTCCAAAAGTCAGCTGGGCTTACCTTTCAACCGCAAACAGCCCCTCGCGCCCAGCCAGCGGGCCGGGCCGGGCCGGGCCGGGGAGCACGCCAGGCGCTCACCTGCGAGGTGCCAAATTTGGGACTTTTCGGGGGAGAAAAAGAGGGAGTAAAAAGCTCAGTGGGGATCAACAGATGCTCCGGCGTTATCAAAGAATCCTTCATACACACATTAGTCGCCCACTTGCATGATGTTGTCCCCTCCTACCTTCTCCCCACCATTTTTCCAGCCAACTGCCCCGGACAAAGCGAGAAAGGAAAAAGGTGCACCTCTAAGGTGTCCTCTCCGGTGGAGAGCCCTTTTTCTTCTTCGCTTCTCTTTATTCCACACAGGCGAGCCCTTCTCTCTCCCCTCACACCAAAATGCGGGGCCCAGCTTTATTTCCCTCCGTAGGGGAAAAACCTGAGCAGGGGACAACAGAAAGTGGCTTTAGAATACCGGTCTGAAAGAGGGCAGCTGTAGTCTGAATGAGAGTCTATGTGCTTTTGTGTTTTAAATGAGCATTGTCTGTCACTCGGGTGCAGGGGATTCTGGGGGGCGCCGCCGAGGGGGGGGATCTCAAAAAACCAAGTGTTAAACTAAGAGTTGAAGTTGTCTGAATGCTTGAGCCCCCTGCCCTCTGTGGAGTGCACACAAGTGCAGAAGTCACAAAAGGCAACATGCTAATCAGCGTGTAGAACGGAAGCGTTTTTTTCTGCCTGCAGTCGTCCTGCTTTTATTTTTCCACAGAAACACTTTTCTGATTTCCACACACGTTTCTCTTTTTTATAAATTTCTCTGCTTATTCGTGTTTTTGTTTTTTTCTCCCAGGCCACAGGGCGCAAGGTGAAGGGAAGTGAGGTAGAAGCTTTTCCTTTGTCCTCCGCTCCACCACCTCGTCTCCCGCATTGTGTCACTGAAAAACATAATGAGGTTTTCAAGTGTAGTGCCACCTGGTACATCCACCTTCTTCTCCCTCTCCACACCAGCCCGCGCTGCTGAAGTATCCGCTGGAAAAGAGCGGGGTTTGCGCCGCCCTTCTCTGGGGCGCACATTTAGCCTGGAAGCTGGGGGCAAAGGGCTCCGGGCCCCTGGTTGAGATGCTACAGGATCCCGGGGAAAATGACCGGTGCAGTGGGTGGAAATCTTCCACCCGGGAGAGACGCACGTGGCACCGCCTGCTCCACTTTTTCTGCTTCCATTGGTTCTCTGTAGACGCGAATCGCCCTCGTGGGTGCCATTGACTTTCATAGCAGTTTGTGCGCATCCGGAAATGTTAACGATGCAGTTTTAGTATTTGTTGAAAGTATAACATTCATTATGTAATGTTACTGTCGCTCCTCTTCTTCTCGGGCTGTTTCTTGCACCAACATTTGCTTCTGCGGGGGGAGTTGATGAGCGGACCCCCGGAGTCAATCCCTGTACTCCTCTCCATCGTCACTTGTCCTGACCGCCGCTGAAAGACGCCTCGCACTTTTGTCATCGGCAGGTTATTGTATTTCTAATTAAGCCAGGTTAATCGCTCCAGCTTTGTGCCATTTGAAAGGTGATATGGGTGCGTCACCATGGCAAGAAAAGTCCTCTTATTGGACCAACGTGGACGTCCTCCATCCTCTTGTCTTTTATCGCCACATGTTTTCTTAGCGGAGACATACAGAACGATGGACGTGTGAAAAGAGTATTTATATGAAAGACTTTTCCATATAAATATTCTGTGATGGTACTGCCTTTGACATCCGAATCAAACCGTATGCTGTCCCTTGAAAACCTGCCTGGTCATTGACACAAATGGACGACGGCACTAAAACGTCCTCTGACTGTATGACCCTATCACAGAGCAGCCCAATGTTTGGGGACTTCTTTTCCCCAGCGATCAGATTTCAGGCTGGAATAAAAAGAGCCGCGACACTTTTGTCAGTGGAATGAAAGAGTCTCATCTCTCTGTGGGTCATTGTGGACGGAGGCCAACTCTATCGTACCTCCGACCTATTTACCCGACCCAGCCGCAGACTTCCACAGTCGACCAACACAAAGCACACGTCTGTAGGTCCTCCTCGCGAGGTGCCACTTTGTATCACAATGGTGAGGTTCATGTCATTTTTAGTAAAAATAAAATCCAACTTTGAGGTACGGTGCAACCTCAAGGTCAGAACACCTCACAGCTGTCTCTAGTCAACGTCGACAGGATTGAATGGTAACCTGAGTTCATTACAACAAAACAACATATTTTGTCGTTTTGGCTTCCATCCCTATTGTTGATTATTGCTCACATGGCAGGAACAACTTTATTGTGTATTTGGGAAGGTAAGATCGTTTTTGTTGTTACAGTTAATCTTGAGGAGTCATTGATTGACTGAGGAGCTTTTTGTTTGAGTATCTTAGACATTGTTTGCTGGAGCGAGCATGGATGTGGGGTGACGATAGTGTGTTCTGCACTCTTAACTGCATCCTGCTGGGTCTGATGTGGACACATTTGGTGAAGCTAGGGTGAGTAATGTTCCCGTGTTAACATCTACTAGTTACTACTGAAATGATAAGAATCGAACAGGAAACGATCAAGTTGAGTTTGAGGGTGTCTTAGTGATGCGGGACAAGTCACTTTTTGTTCTGCTGGGCCCTCAGGTGCTTTTGGTGTAGCTGTTTGTCTACCCTGTTGTCGCTTTGTGGGAACCCATCGTTACTGTTGCATTGGGTTCTCCCAGGTAAGGTGCAGCGATGGTACTGGCTTAAAAAAGATGCATGAGTCCGTCAAAAGCTGCGTCAAAAAGCATCCGTTGGAAGACTCAGGGCCTCATCTATTAACCCTTTTGCGCCCACTTCAGGTGTATTTATTTTGCAACACGCATGTGCGTGTTCGTTAGTGCTCATGCCAAGCATTAAATATCAATCCTGTTATGTCCCCGTGTTCTTCATGTGACAAGGTGGAACCTGGAACAGTCTCCACAGTTTTGTGTAACTGCCGGGGAGTGATTCCAAAGTACCTGAGTGAAATACCGAGCGATACAGTCTTTCAATTCAGTGACTGTGAGTCAGGTGTTCTGTTCTGCAATATTCTTTATACATTCTAATGCTGGCATTGTGTTTAAATGTACTGCCTGTTCCAGTGCGGTAGTAGTAGTAATAGTAGTAGTAGTTTGGTTCAGGGCGAGGTGGCCATGGGTGAATGTCCTGCTTTGCCAATCCGGGGTGTAAGGGAACAACGGTGCTTGGGTTGTCAGTCCACCACCTCTTGTCGTGACATCCTTTCACTCTGTTACAAAGTGACAGTTGCTGGGATTTATGTCCACGTAGTGGTTCTAGCACCACCCTGCTAAGCTGTGGATTTGGTTTTGGTGACTGGTGTGGTTAACTAACTGTCATGCCGCCTCCATTTCACGATCTGAGCTCCTGACGCAGTCCGCTGAACAGGAGCGTTGTGATTAAACCTTTGACCGTGTATGAACCGGATCACCAACAAATCCGCCTACTCCACCCCCCACGCGCTCCATTGCCATGGTGCTTTATCCTACAGTACAGTTCCTCTTTCCCTCACCAAACCCGCCACACGTGTCAACTAAGCAGCTGACAAAAGGTCTCACAAACTGAACATGGGACAAAGGGGTTTGACATCTCAAAGGTTAATAACTCCCAGCATGAGTCGGGGGCCCAGTCCAGCTCTGGGCCCCATGAATCCTTCAGCCCTACGCTACTGCCGAGCCTCTCCTTCTGAACTCCCCAGGATACAGGCTTCAATGCAATACTACATGGTTTGTTTTTGCTTATTTCCTCAGGCCTCCAGTTTGATTATCACACGATAGTTTTAAGAATTGTCAAATGTCCTCAGATGCTCATATTTCAAACAACTTCTATATACCTGTTGTCATTTTATAGATGGATAAATAACAATGTGTCTGTTAAAGAACGCCGGTCGACTGTGAATCTCTTTTGGATGCAGAGTCCTTTGTGCTTCATATATATGGACGCAATGAGATACAAGCACTGTACAACGCTGAGATGGTGCTGCTGCTCCATCACTCCCTCCCCCCCCCCTCACAGTGCTCCATCCCTCCCTCCCCTCCCCTCACAGTGCTCCTCTCCCCCTCCGCCTCCCCTCACGGTGCTCCTCTCCCCCCCCCCACCTCCCTCCCCTCACGGTGCTCCCTCTCCCCTCCCCCCCCCCCCACAGTGCTCCTCTCCCCTCCCCCTCCCCTCACAGTGCTCCTCTCCCCCTCCGCCTCCCCTCACAGTGCTCCTCTCCCCCTCCGCCTCCCCTCACAGTGCTCCTCTCTTCCCTCCCATCACTCCCTCCACCTCCCCTGACAGTGCTCCATCCCTCCCTCCACCTCCCTCACAGTGCTCCTCTCCCCCCTCCGCCCCCTCACAGTGCTCCATCGCCTCCCTCCGCCTCTCCTCACAGTGCTCCTCTCCACCCCCTCCGCCTCCCCTCACAGTGCTCCTCTCCCCCTCCACCTCCCCTCACAGTGCTCTCTCTCCGCCTCCCCCTCCGCCTCCCCTCACAGTGCTCTCTCCCCTCCGCCTCCCCTCACAGGTGCTCCTCTCCCCCTCCGCCTCCCCTCACGGTGCTCCTCTCCCCCTCCCCTCCCCTCACAGTGCTCCTCTCCCCCTCCGCCCCCCCTCACAGTGCTCCATCCTCCCTCCGCCCCTCCACCTCCCTCACAGTGCTCCTCTCCCCCTCCGCCTCCCCTCACAGTGCTCCATCACTCCCTCCGCCTCCCCTCACAGTGCTCCATCTCTCCCCTCCGCCTCTCCTCACGATGCTCCTCTCCCCCTCCGCCTCCCCTCACAGTGCTCCCTCACTCCCTCCGCCTCCCCTCACAGTGCTCCTCCCCCCCTCCGCCTCTCCTCACGATGCTCCTCTACCCCTCCACCTCCCCTCACAGTGTTCCTCTCCCCCTCCGCCTCCCCTCACAGTGCTCCTCTCCCCCTCCGCAGTGCTCCTCTACCCTCCGCCCCCTCACAGTGCTCCTCTCCCCCTCCCCCTCCCCTCACAGTGCTCCTCTCCCCCTCCGCCGCCTCCCCTCATCCTCAGAATAAAGTTGTTGAGCTCGCGGCCCTCGTCCATCCTCTTTTTAATCAGCCTAATGGAGGCAACATATCGTATTGATCCCTCTGCGCCTTCAGTTCTCACAATGGATCGACGTCTGTTCCAAGCAGAGCTGCCTGTCCACGTTTGCCCCCCCGTCCCTCCACCACCGCTGTGCGCCCAACCGGTCTTGTGATGTCTGAATATGCACAAAGAGAGAAGAGCAAAAAAATTTTTGCTGCTCAGCTTCACAAATGTGGCTCCCTGCTTGAGTGACGCGTGACCTCTGAGTGGCTGGGCTCTTGACCCCTGAAGAGAAGGCTCACGTCTTCCCTCACAGCTAATCTGGGGAGTCGGCTGGCGAGGCCGATTCCAAACTGTAACAAATCAGACGCTGCCCAGCCGAGTGTCATAAGAAACAGACAGGTAATGACAATTCACTTACCCCCTACGCAAGAATCAATTCTCCCACAATGCACCTGTCACAGAGCCCTCGGTACACTGAAGCCATTTCTTCCTACTGTCTGACACAATAATTGCATGTTACATCTTTTTTTTCTTTTTTTTGAGCTCTGCATTTTGGGAAAAATAGTGATGAATCATGTTTACTTATCATAAACATTTTTTTTCATATGGGAAACAAAACCACAATAAGGTAAATATAAACTAAATCATGCACATTTAAATGGGGACATGGACAGGAAAGGATGCTTCATTCAACTAAATGGATTCCAATCAAGCATTCTGTGCTGAGTGTATTGAATCAGAAGAAGTGCAGGCTGGCACCATACCGGTAATATCTGGCTGCCTTTATAGATCCAACACCCGAGTTCAGAGGAAAAACATTTCTTAGTGTCATTTTTATTTCTCTGTCAGGTGAAAAGAAAATGGGTATAAATAAGTTGCATCAGGATCGTCGGATAAGATGTCGAGGTCAACAAACGCAGGACTTTCCGCTAGAAGACGCATGTTCCCGTCGGACTTGGAACCAAAAGTTACGTACGGTATCGTACATAACGTAGCGTTCACTGTGTAGGACATACTATAAAAAAATTGAGCCAAACTAACTGTAAGGGATCGCTCGAGTGTGGAAGTGCGGTACTACAAGGCATTTAGTCAGCGCCATCGCTGTATACCAACAGCAGAACAGAGCATCATACTGCTGTGAACTGTTCCAACATCAAATTGCATCTTAGACAGACTTACAAAAAGACCCAATGAAAGCAATTGATACCCATTAATACGTGTACACTAAATTTGGCAGCATTTTTCTCTTTGTAAGAAGTTAAGATTGAAGCTTATTGATGCTCTCCTCACAGCCACAAGAAACGCGACAGAAAAAAGATGGATACGATTTCATTGTAATCATTTAAAACCTAACCACAATGTTTTCATGAAGAAAAATGGACTTTGTAAATTGGATTAAGTTGGTGCATTTAACTGGCATTAAATACATTACGTAGTGTACGATGTAACACACTGATACAACCCACAACCTCTCCCAAACCCAGTAAGTAGTTGTGTTGCTTAAACCTAACCAAATAGCTTCCTGTGGCAAAGGGTGATTATCTTGAAAAGACGGTAAATGCAAACTGGCGATGGAGGGGTATCTACATCGCCATAGTTACCAGCGTGGGACCACCGGCCAGGCTGCTCGGTCTGACTCGTTTCAGACGGAATGTCTTGATGTGTGTTGGCCCGTAACATCCACATGGGAAAGTCACCTGCACTACACCCTCTTCTCAGATTAGAAATCCTGCGCGGCGGTTAAATAGTTATTTTTGCTTGGGGACGTTACGGAGTGAAATGATGGAAGTGTCAAAGTGGCTGCTGATGAGAGCTGGTTGAACGCTTCAATGCTTCCTTTATTTACAGTGGCTCTGAAGTGCAAATCACAACGGCAAATAGGAAAACACAACGACATTAACTTCTTACGGAAAGGGTAGAGACCAGAGACCATCCGCAAGACCAACTTCAAGAATGTCTTGGAGACATCAACACTTGGATGACCTGCAACTTCCTGATGCTAAACTCTAAGGCCCAGAGCGCCTTGGAAGCCAGCTGTCACGTGATAGTTTTTATGGATAGAGTTGCTCTGGTACCCGGCAGCACCATCAAGAATCTTGGAGTTCTCTTCGACCAGGATATGACCTTCAACTCTTATATAAAGAAGACTTCAAGGACTGCCTTCGTAATATATTAAAAATCAGGAACTGTCTCAAAGTAATGCAGAATTACTAATTACTAAAAAATTAGTTCATGCGTTTGTTACTTCTAGACTGGATTACTGTCATTCTTTGTTACCAGGCTGCTCTTGTAAATCTCTTAAGCCTCACCAGTTCATTCAGAATGCTGCATATTTTTATTCTTAACATTTATTTTAAAAATCCATCACTAGCTTCTTTTGATTTTTAATGGTGGTTGTTATTTGGTGTTTTGATTATTTATTGTGTTTTTACTTATTTGTTACATGTCATAGTGAATAAATAAATATGAAATAAAATCTAAGGATTATCACTGTCTATTTATACGCACTGTCTATTTATATATTGTTAGACCTATGTAAGATAAGCGTACTGCTTGTTTGAATCTGTCACGGTGTGGTTTATTTCCTGTCTTATTTTGTAGTTTTCTGCCTCTTGTCTCCCTGGGTAACTTCACGTCCTGCCTTGTCCTGTCATCCCCTGTGATTGTCTGATTGTTTCTACCTGTGTCCAATCACCTGCACCTCCCTAGTGTATTTAAGCCGTGTGTGTCTCCTGTCACTTGTCATTGTCTATAGTGACGTGTTCATCATGTAGTGTTCATCATAGTGATTCATTCATTTTGTACGAATCCTTACAAGGACTCTCCTCTCAAAAAAAAGATTCGTTCATTTTACTGAACGGTCAGTAATACCAAGAAAGATTTGTTCGCTCACCTTACCCCCACCCCCGTCAACAAATGACTTCCTACCACCCCCCGACATGAACGAATGACTCGAAAAAAGATTTGTCCGTTTTACTAAACAAGATTCAAAGAACCGAGTCGGTAAAAAGATCCGAACTTCCCATCACTAATTGTCTATCGTCGTGGATGTTCGTAGTTCCTGCCTGCTGTTTCTCCCCTGGTTCGTGTGCGGTTTTTCCTGTTGGCCTTTTGCTTTTGCCTTTTGGACGATTAAAGCCTCTTTTGTTAAAGAAGTCTGCGCTTGAGTCCTGCCTTCCTACCCTACCCTGACAAATGGATGTCCAAATGGTAAATCAATTCAAATGTTGCCACCGCAATGAATTGTGGGGCAGAATTAACTTCTTCTTCCTTTGTTAAGGACACTCTGGTGTTATATGCTAAAAGTGCTAAATCTTTCTGTACCCTTCGCCAGATCTGTGCCTGGATACAATTCTGTCTCAGAGGTCTACAGATAATTCCTTGGACTTCATGGCTTGGTTTATGCTCTGATATGCACGGTCATATCTTATATAGACAGGTGTGTGCCTTTCTCAATCATGTCCAATCAACTGAATTTAGCACAGGTGGACTCCAATCAAGTTGTAGAAACATCTCAAGGATGATGAGTGGAAACAGGATGCACCTGAGCTAAAGTTTGAGTGTCATGGCAACGGCTGTGAATACTTATGTACATGTTATGTTTTCGTTCTTTGTTTTGAACAGATTTGCCTTTGTCGTTAGGGGTTGTTGTGTGTAGAATGTTGAGGAAAATAATGAATTTAATCCATTTGGGAATAAGGCTTAAGGTCAATATGACAAGTTTAAAACATGCCGATTTGAAGAAGCCACACATTTAATAAGGAAAGTTTGAAAGTAATGTATTTTCTGCGTTAATTTGAAACAGTTTTGATGCATTTGGCACCATTTTCCTGGACTATTTCATTTAGTCACTTAGTCACTTCATCAGCAAGCCCATGGGTCCATTTTGCTTTGCAGGCTTACGGCACAGACTCTGTGGACTTCCGGGAACAGGGGATGATATATCCATGTCACTCTCTCTGAGTTATTTTCCCTAAAGACTGATAATGATTCTTGGCCTCGATTATCATTTAAGGAAGATCAAAGAGCAAAATGAGTCCAATTTTTCCCCTTTAAGTGCCATAAGTGTTGACCTGGGAGAATCCCCGCTAGGCCTGCCAGAAATCATCAGGGAAGTAATGTTCAATTATGCACACCATTTGTTGTACTCTACCGGGCCAAATATGAGCGGGAGGTTACGGTGTGACAGAGGGTCTCCCCATCACTTTGGTATCACTGTCCTAAAAGGCATTGACCTCTTACTCAGATTAGTGCAGAGAAACACATTCAGCGCCATAACTCACCTGAGCATGAAATATTTCACTCTGTGTTAGCTTCCTCGATTGCTAATGGTTCCTTCCATAGACGGCCACTTTACCATAATATGAATAGACATACCTCTCAAACCCAAGAAAAGCCTTTCAGAATTAGCATTATTGACTGAGGTGCTATTAAGTGTGTGTGTAACGGTTAATGGAAGGTTAATGTTGGAGTCTTAGGATAAGGTGTGTGGCTTAAAACACATTTATCGATCCTGTAGTCTGAGCGGGTGACTTCAGATGTGATTAGATAAATGCTTTTCCACACATTTTCACCAGTATATGGCCTTTGGGCCACTGCCTGCAGATCAGTGAGCGATTTCACACCACAAAGCTGATGATCAATTTTTTGTTCCTTAATTTCGGTTAATACATTTAAAGACGTTACCAACTGTGACTGATTATTATGCAATAAATAAATAGTCGAATAGTAGAAAATAGTCTGACACTAAAACTGACCAAAGATTAAGAATTTCTAGATTCAGGTTTGGAGAATTTGAGACTGGCCTTGATTTATAAATCTATATATGTGTAAATGTTTTTACCTCGTGCATTGTTCTATGCTATGTGTCGGTCTTCATCAAGGATGGAGGGTACTTTTTATGTGACTTACTTTGCACTCTTTCTTGAATCTCTCTTTTCATTTGATCTGATTTCCTTTATTGTTTGTTTTTGGAGGGAATATATTGCATCCCCTGAATTACTGCGTGACAATTCAATAACACGTGCAACATGATAATCCAATTCAGTAATGTCAGTTTGGTGCTTTAGATACATGAAATGTGTATTTTTGCGAACCACGGAGGCATTGGGGGAAGAAGTGACATGTGAAGAGCAAGTAGTTATCTGAAGAAAAGATTTGTTACTGAGCGATGGAACAGGAGGCTGCTGTTCATGTCCTGTGAAAGGCCGAAGGTCAAGGTCAACAGTCACAGTCAGTTTTGTTATGTAAGATAGTCCACCACGGGCCACTGCACTTCTTCCAACACAAACCACAGTACTTTCTTCTAACCTTAAAAGAGGAGTTTGGTTCGGTTTGTTCGTAACCCATGTGACATCGTAATGTGATGGTATTACAATGTAATACCAGAGTGATGTGAAATAAATGATCACTTTCAAATTAAACGTTAAACGTGGCCTTTGTCTGAAAATAGCTGTGTGTGTGTGTGATTTGAATTGGTCAGTTGACCTGCATACATGAAATGCTGGTTTCTGAACCCCTTTTTATGTCCGTTTGCGTTTTGCATTAACCACGTGTGCATCAGTCTACATATCCATACATCACAACCTGCACATCCGGCCTGGACGTCCAATGGCAACAGTGTGTGTGGGCTGATGGATGGCACACGACAGGCAGGTTTAGCCATGACCGGAGTGAACTGGCTGCAGCTAAAGGGAGCGCAACCTTTTTTAGACATGGTGCTTCCAGCGCCGAGTCACTTTCAAAGGCACTGAGGCAGAGATTCTCCTTTTGAAAAACACTTTCTTTCGTCTCACATCTGAGGGAATCGCTGTCGATGCACAAAGGTGAAAAGGCATTCGAGGACCTTTCAGAATTGCCTTGGTTGTCTGGGAGGGTTTTGCCGCTCCACTTTTTTTTTTTTTTTTTGAAGAATGAAGTGAACCTCTGAGGCATCAGGTTGATGTAGAGTGAGAGCATCGTATTGAGTGGAAATATAATAGGCGTCTGAATGCTGCTTTGGGGGCGACGATTGATTGAGAGAGAATGAGATAACGTTTTCTCAATTCAGAAAACTCTGGTTTAAGAAAAACGTCTTTATGATTATTGCTAGGTGCAAGGAATACAAACGCTTGTGTTGCACGTCCTGGAGCATGTTCATTTATGCTTCTGAAACTGGAGGGGGTGGGCTGGGTCTGTAAGATTCATTGATGATATCAAAAGAGCACCCACTGCTGAGAGCGTCTATTCTGAACCCTGAGCCAAGGTGGACAAAAAGCAGTGGCATCAATTCAGCAAGATTAAAAGAAAACCTACTGTACTACTGAGTGCATCAATCCAGCAGTACAAAAGAGGTAGGTAAGTGTGGAGATGAAGAGAGGGCCGGCTCTAGTCTCTACATAACCTCTCCCCCCGACACAAAGCAGTGGTTTGAACCTCTCAGAGCGACCCGCATACATGCGGACCGGCTTGTCTGCATGCTAATTCCTGGGCGATCCAATTTGAAGCACTAAAACACCTCAATGTCACATGCAAATCACGTCTCTATTTAATTCCACGGACACAAACTGTCAAATACAGCAGCGATCAGCCCGCATAGGAAGAGTGACACCGGTACTGATTAAAAGGAGCAAAGGGGGCGGGAGGGATACGGCCACAATCCTTTACCCGGTATCTCACAAATCCATCTCCAGTCCCTCTGTAGTATGGCCTTCGATTTGAAAAAGAAAGATTACACCCCGCCACTGATTGGGATCCACCAGGCGTGTTTAAATAATAATCCGGCCCACACAAGAAGTGTAATTGTGGTCTCGTCCCAAATACGTGCCTTAATATACCCTGAGCGAGAAAGTGCAGGGAGGAGATGAATTGATCTTGGCATTGTGAGCCGCCGAGTTTTACTGCTGTGTTTTCCCAACAAATTAATTAACTCAATTTTTCTCATGACGCTAGAGGAAATCGGAACTGTGGGGCGGTCAGAAAGCGTTCTTTCAATGTCATCCCAACAGAAAACTCAAATGCTACGTGTGATTGTTGTTTTGCCCTCTGCCTGGATAAGAAAAGGAGCAAGAGGAGGTTATGGGACACATTTAAGAACATTTCTATCCCCAAATCACAGACAACCGTGCGTCCTATCGCGCCTGACAGTCATGATCGTTGCAGAACAAGAAGCTGCTTTCGTAATCGTGCTTTGAGTGCTGCTCCTTTAGAAGCTTTCAGGAGGACGGATGGCACACGGGGGGAAGGTGTCGCTGTTCATGCCCGGTGGGAATTGAAACTCATTTTTAATGCGTCCAGAACTTTGATCATTTTACAATCTGCTGATCTATACAACTAAATGTGTTTGCTGCCATTCAGTATTTCCCACACTCTCATTTCTGTCTGTTTCCTGCGGACAAACACGACGTTGACCAGCTGACTGCGGTTTAGAATTTGACAGTCTGTATATCATTTAATGTTGGATATCATTTTTCCCAACGTTCTTTCAGGAGAAAAACTGTGTTACATGAAATTACTTGAAAAATACGTTATTGGTGGAATGACAACGTTAAGGTTTAGACAAATACGGCACATTTCAAACCACCAACTTCCAGTCTCCTTCCACTGGACTCAGTCACTTAATCTGCATCCGAGAAGCAGAATGAGGAATTGCAATTTGTCAACATGTCTATAATTTAATCATTCTAATTGACTCCAATTGGATCAACAAAAGATCCTCTGCACGGGACTGACACGTCTAACAAACATTTGGGAAACAGAAATGGTATTTAGGCGAATTTTTTTGTGCGACAACAGTCACAACAAAACTTAATAAGAATAATAGTAATGACAAAATAAATAGGTTAGGCTGTGAGCGAGTGAAAAGGAAGGATAGGACCGAGACAAGAAGAGAGAGAATGAATATCACAGATAGGAAACAAAGAAAAATGCACTTTTCTTTGTCTCCTGGGGACAAGAGAAGGATTCCGAAGGCGCCACAATCACGCTAAGTTCTCTGCTTCGCACAAATCACGAGCACTCATTCTTCCTCTGCTTTGGTTACTGTCCTCCGGACAATATGGTCAATCCCTCTCCCCTATGTGCCGTCCCGTGAATTTAGTCCCATTGTGGGGAGAGAAGCAGCACCAATCAAAGCCCGGTACCCAGCAATCAGCCCGGGACCCTTCAGCCAGGGCATCCCATGTGAGCCGCCCCCTAAAAGAACAGCCGCACTCCGGGTTAAATCAGGATCCTGAAGACACTCAACAGTCGGCCTCTGAGCTGGATTGTGCAGCGTGACAAAATGGTGGCGGGATGCAGCCATCACAGACACCTTCCAGCGGATACATTCAACTTCTGTCACTCACCTCAATGCACAATCAATTCAAGGCTTTCCCTTGATGCCGACACCTCAGCGCCATGAAATGCTCTTTGGGCCAAACCCAGGGAGCACAAGACTTTTGGGTAAACATGAAAGGAAAGAAAGAAAAGCGCTTTTTCTCACCCTCACATTTTCACTATAGAATAGAAACAACATTTTTGACGTCGGCTTTCAAAAGTACTTTGAAAGCTATTGATTGTACGTCCTGGACTGTATGCTAGACGAAGGCCCCTTTACATTGATTCTTTTGATTTGAAACTAATTGCCATGAAAAAAAAGGCCTTTAAGGGAAGTCAACAAGAGTGGTGCACTTACAGAACATGTGATCAGCTTAACCACGGGTTGCTGGGATGTAATTGCAGCTAATAAACGGCTGTGAAGTGCCCAGAGTCAAGTCTTGATCGCCACAATTCCAACGCTTGTACCCCCGTTTTCTTTTTTCCAAGTCTTAGAAGAATTGTGAACCTGCTCTCACAACAACAATTCGCTATTTCTTTCCAAATGTGGTGGAAACCATGAGGGAATTTCCCAATATGTCAGCAAAGGTAAACTCCAGTGCACAGTGGCTAATGTCTGAATCCAAACGAACAAAGTAGCCCTAAAGGCAAAGGACACGGTTCAATCTTCACAAGCAATTCATTGCTGCAGAATGAAATTCTGGCATCGTAGGGGACAAATTCAAGTTCTTGTCCAAACTTTTTATCCAGATTTTTAGTGTTTTTACATTTTGTTTAGCTTTTTGGTAACGTTAAACTAAAGCGCCACAACAAACACCTAAGTGCCTATCAGTTGTAGACTGGCCAATCACATCGCAGCTCAGGCTCCGACCAGGCTATCAATTAAATGTCTACACACAACTCTGATGCGCTGGCTGCAGATTGTCTGCATATCGTTGCCTCCTGTCTTGAATAAAATCAGGTGACATTGTGGTTCACTTTTACACGGTGATCTTTATGCTTTTAACCTGTTATTGCTGCTCAATACGTTTTATATATCCTCAAATGCATATCTAGCTATTTTGATAATGTTTCTCCTAAAATGATTCACTTGCCTCCTACCTCCTTTCCTCAGGAAGTGTCCTTAGTGACAGTGTGGGCTCTGGCAGTCTGGCAGGGCAGCAGCAGGGTGTGGGCCTGAAGTCAAGGGCCAATTATAGAGCTGCATTGAGCCAGCTCGATGTAGAAGAGCAGGTACTGGCCAAAGGGTCGTGGTGAGCAGACATTCAGAATGTAGCCCTGCTGAGAGACGGAGCAGACACACAATCCATTTCGCTTCGGTATTTGTGAGTGCAACAGTACGCAAAGGAATCCTTTCCAGAGTAGAAGTCTAACGTGAGAACTTGAAAGTCTCGAGAAAGAAGAAAGTTGCAAGAATAGAAAAAGGACAGCCCTCATTTAAACGTCTCGTGGAGGGGGAAGTAGAAGGAAAACAAAATCCTCAGTGTTGCTATTGAGGAAGAACGAGTGCTTGAAAGATATTAAGATCCAGCTCTCTTTCAGTGACACTGAGGTTGCACTCACAATCAATTCAAAGTAAGAGCTACAAAACTGCTGTAGGTTTCATTCTTCAGCTCTGAGACCGTCACGTTGGAGTGGTAATAACTGTGTTCAAGTCCGGTAGGAACACTGCAAAGTTGAGGCTAGAATTGTGAGCATGTGAAAAGTAGAAGAAGCCCTTCGTATATGAGGAGGCTTCATGTGTGAATGTAGGGGTGTAACGATTCATTCACTGAATCGATTAATCGATTTATATTCCTGCGATCCAACTGAATCGATCTGTGCTCTGCAAATCGGCATTCCGGACGACATATATCGATTACAAATCGAATTGAAATGGTACATAATCGATTGTATCAATACTTGGAAACTGCACATTGGATTTAAGTACAAAAGCGGTGTGGATGTGTGTTTGTTTGTTAGTTTTTTAGCACTTTAGACACGTTAAACGTTACTGGATTGAGTCTGCCTGTCTGTGACGTCATCAGTACGCAGCGGCATCCGCGTGAAACTCTGAACAACAACAAAACACAGCGTGGAGGAGACGACTGTGAGCGAGACGTTTACAAACCAACTTATCGATCCAGCGCGTGGAAACATTTTGGCTTTTGCAAACACGGAGGTGTTCTAAATAAGTCGGTTGCTGTTTGTAGAATATGTAGAAGCCAAATAAAAAACACGGAAACACGACAAATCTTTCCGGCCGTCTACTAAGGCGCCGTGGGATTAAACAACGGCGACAGTCAGGACCTCCAGCAGCGTCACCGCTGCAGCAGCAGCAGGTAACTCAGCTCTGCAGACGCCTCAGGCCTCGCCAGCACCAAACTCAACATCACAGTAACAAGTTTATCTGTAAAGACATGCGACCCGACAATGTGGTTGAAAATCTGGGTTCTGTGAATTGATCCAAACATTGTGTAATTATTGTGTAATGTTTACATTGAAAATGGCGCTTGATTAAAAAAAGGTTAATACATTTGCAATTAATTGTAGTTTGCTTGTTTATAATATCCATAATTAATTTAAACCTGATTTCCTTACAAGAAACAACAGGGATCTCAGAAACTTTGCCTGCACTGTCCAGTAAAGTTACTGAATCGATTTTAAGTCACTGAATCAAATCAAATCGAATCTAAATGAACCCAGATCGTCCATGAATCAAATCGGCAACCATGAATCGTGATTCGAATCGAATCGCTGTTAAAATGAATCGTTACACCCCTAGTTGAATTTGAATTTTATTTTAATGAGTTAGATCTGTTTCCGGGAGAAATTACATTTCATCTCTTCTGAGCCTTCCAGGCTTCCGTACTGCGCTTTTCCTGCACAGCTTCTACACTGTTGAAAGGTAAGTTGTGGCGGAAAAGACGTTGCACTATTTTGTTGTATTCTTTAAAAATGTAACCGTTTATGTTACTGACAGTGATGGTCGCTAACATGATCACAGTGTCCGGCTGTTGTGTGTCATTATTTTAGACAGTAAAAGTATACGTTTGTATTAGACGGTAAATGTACACGTTTGTATTAGACGGTAAATGTACACGTTTGTATTAGACGGTAAATGTATACGTTTGTATTAGATGGTAAATGTCTAGACGTTTGTATTAGACAGTAAATGTACACGTTTGTATTAGACGGTAAATGTACACGTTTGTATTAGACGGTAAATGTACACGTTTGTATTAGACGGTAAATGTACACGTTTGTATTAGACGGTAAATGTAGACGTTTGTATTAGACGGTAAATGTACACGTTTGTATTAGACGGTAAAAGTATACGTTTGTATTAGACGGTAAAAGTATACGTTTGTATTAGACGGTAAATGTACACGTTTGTATTTAAAACATTTGTATTAACGGTAAATGTATACGTTTGTATTGGACGGTAAATGTACACGTTTGTATTAGACGGTATTTGTATTAGACGGTAAAAGTATACGTTTGTATTAGACGTAAATGTGTTTGTATTAGACGGTAATTAGACGGTAAATGTATACGTTTGTATTAGACGGTAAATGTACACGTTTGTATTAAACGGTAAAAGTATACGTTTGTATTAGACGGTAAATGTACACGTTTGTATTAGACGGTAAATGTACACATTTGTATTAGACGGTAAATGTATACGTTTGTATTAGACAGTAAAGTATACGTTTGTATTAGACGGTAAAAGTATACGTTTGTATTAGACGGTAAATGTACACGTTTGTATTAAACGGTAAAAGTATACGTTTGTATTAGACGGTAAAAGTATACGTTTGTATTAGACGGTAAATGTACACATTTGTATTAGACGGTAAAGTACACGTTTATTATTAGACGGTAAAAGTATACGTTTGTATTAAACGGTAAAAGTATACGTTTGTATTAGACGGTAAATGTACACGTTTGTATTAAACGGTAAAAGTATACGTTTGTATTAGACGGTAAAAGTATACGTTTGTATTAGACGGTAAAAGTACACATTTGTATTAGACGGTAAATGTACACGTTTGTATTAAACGGTAAAAGTATACGTTTGTATTAGACGGTAAAAGTATACGTTTGTATTAGACGGTAAAAGTATACGTTTGTATTAGAAGGTAAAAGTATACATTTGTATTAGACGGTAAATGTACACATTTGTATTAGACGGTAAAAGTATACGTTTGTATTAGAAGGTAAAAGTATACGTTTGTATTAGACGGTAAATGTATACATTTGTATTAGCTACATCTGTTTACTCTCCGTGTGAAATGGTTGTTGTTTTGCGTGTCTAGGAAGCTGATGTGCAGACAGAGACAATGTCGGTGTTTTGTTGTCTTCTACAGGACCGAATAAAAGCTGTAAAGAGCATGAATTCCACCTTTCCAGTGAACACAGTTTATTTTGAAACCACACTACATGTGTCATGAGCCGCATCTGTACATTTATTGTGAAAAGACTCTATAGATCCTTAGAATGGCCAATTCAAGTAGTGAGCAGAAACTACACGTGTGTTATGAACGCAAGTGTATTTCTAGAAGACGTGATGTGTGCAATGGAAACAGGTGGAAACTGTACATTTACTGTGTCGTAAAGCAGACACACAACTTTCCGTTTAGGAAATTGTTTCACGTCTGAAAAACTGGAAAAAAAAAAATGCTTCCAGAAAAACGGATAAATAATAATGCACATTTAAATATGATCACTGTGGAAAAGAACCACATAGCTCAGGATTCTCAGGATCAGGCCGAAAAATAATAATACACCCATTTGTGAGTGATATCTTGTGAGGCGCATACTTAATTCCTTTGCAGAATTCTCTCCATGTTGATTTACATTCGACACCTGAATTATTACTGTCAGCACATTGTCCCCGGCAGCTCCCATAGGTGACAATCTGCTTGATAATTTCCCTCTAAAATATGTGCAGCCTTATCATTTCCCCGTGTGCTTCAGTGATTACAATTCTACCTCCAAGACTACACTCCGAGCAATAAGACAAAATTAGCTGAAGTGCTTTTAATTTTGCAATTACAATACTCCCGCGTGAATGAGATGACATAATTGCAGTCTCCTCGTGACATTCATCACTTAGCGGCAAGATTGAAGATGTCATGTTTGTCACATAATTATGTATTCCAGCATTACTGTCTGGGATAATTAATAATTACCCCTCATGTCTTACTGTACACACGGGAATCTAACAGGGACTTGTAAAGCACCGTGCACTTACCCGCACGTGCTGTCCCGTTTTTTTCGAAGGAAATTACTCGTCCTTGCACTTTTCTGCTTTTTCGCAGGCCTGTCTCTGTGCTGCCGTCAATTTTCTCCAAATTGCACATAATGGCTGGTGAGATTTGGTCACACCGTGCACACACAGTCTTTTGGCTTCGAGTGACATGGGGCAAATACATCCACAGCATGTTACCTCACCCGGTGGCTCACTGCTTTACCGTCAGCTTCTGAGGAATCTGTGGCAAATTCTGGCCTTTTGTTATAGTAAAGAAAAAAATCATAATAAAATTGTACTACCAGAAAAACAGTAATAAGATCTGTGTGCTTTGGTTTTGGCCTCACGGTCCTCAGTACAGCAGGAAAAATAAAAAAGGTATAATGAAAATGAATATTTTCTTAAATGAACAAAGGCTCCATCAATTTGTAAGCATCCCAGTGCACATTTTTAAGGGCCTAAAAAATAACAAATATGACAAACGTGTGATATAAGTAGGACTCTGACATGCAGCTGGCTCTGGTTTGAACTGACCAGTGTTCTCAAGAGAAGGCACGTTGTACCTGTGCTCGAGCACTGTGACCGTGTGCTTTCAGCACAAAGTGGTCACTGCTTTTGCTGCCCATTCCACACCACCCTAAACTGTCTTATAATAGGTGAACCAGCCATATACAAATATATAACTGATGCATAACCACAGCACATGGGCCATGTTAGGCACGTCTAGATGACACCAAGTAAATACATTTAGGCAAGTTATTTCATATTTTCAATTTCCTGTCATCGTTTGTAGTACTGAATTTTCAGGTGGAGTCGACTGGGCTCTTCTTTTTGTGTCTATTAGGTAAAAACTGTCAAGTTATTTGGTTGACCCAAATAATTCCCTGCGATCAAAACATTTGAATGTCTCGTGGTCTTAGGGTTAGGGTTAGGGTCAGGGTTAGGGTTACTACTAAGGGTCAGGGTTAGGGTTACTACTAAGGGTTAGGCTACTAAGCCAGCTACAGCTGATGCGCTGCCAAAACTTTCAAGGTAAAACTACCGATACAGGTACGAATCCACCACCCGTAGATCAAACAAGTCACATCCAAACAAGGTTGACCGAGGGATGTGAAAGACAGGCAACATTATTAACAGGGAACCAGGACAGCTTCTCAGTCCTAAAGCAGGACTCGGCCTGGAGAGCTTTGAGATTTGAGTTACTTCTTTTTGTTTAAAATATTTTTGTAGGTTCATTTTAAAATGGTAGAATTCAACACCCAGCGTCCAACCAGTTCAACATTCTTTGCTGTATTTGCTAGAAAAAAAGAACATTGGAAATCAATTTGTATAGATCACTTTTCCTTTTTCATTTCTGATTTTGACACCTCCGGGTTCTTCCTGATTTCAATTCCTGTTTTATTTTTGTAAGAAATGCCACTGTCATCTATAATGTTTTTTTACAGGGGTGTCAACATTAACCATTGATCTATGTGATTAATGTGGCCGAGATGCGATAAAATATTTTAACGCCGTTAACACAACTTTGCCGGAAGTAAACAAAGTTGACCCCGGAAACGAACCTACTGCAGTCAGTTAGACTATATTACATTACAGATTTTTAACCCATGGCTTTTACATTTTTTTGCCCGGGGAGCAACTAGGGGTTAGGTGTCTTGCTCAGGGACACTTCAACCTGGGACACGGGGCAGCCGGGGGCTCGATCCGCCAACCTTGTGGTTTCCACGCTGGACACACAGCGGAGAAATGGGCAGAGGAATTCCTCCACCTGTCAAACAGAAGGGGATGAGTTGTAAACGGACCGCTTTACGTACCGCTAGGCTAAGCTATCTGCTAGGCTAGGCTAGCGGCTAGGCTGCTTCCATTTACTCTGCAGAGAACCACCACTGTGTTAAAAAAACAAAAACTTTTAATTGTGATTAATCGCATGTATTTCAAAATATCCAATTAAACAGTTCGTTAATTAGCCCTAGTTTTTTTACCAACAAATTACTTGAGTGATATTCTCTCCAGATTATCAGTGTTTGAAGTGTGAGCCTCTCATTCTGAGTGAGAAAAGCCTTTGAAATCCACGTGAGAAGCTTAAACCAATAACATCCAGATTCCTCTTTCGGGGTCATCAGTTCTTTTGAGGTGGAGTCGAACCCTTTCTCACAACGTTGTCAGCCACCCCTGCTGGGGCTTATTTTACAATGTTTTTCTACCCTGCACTTGATGTGTTAAAAAGGACATAATGGACGTAGCGGGCGAATGGTGACTGGGTCCTGGGGATTGCTTTTCTTTGTAAAGCAACTATTAATTAGCATTCCCAATATGACTGCCTGTTTGGAGACAGGGCCTGCCAAACGTATTATGTTTACCACCAGCATTAGTATTATAATAATTCCCTGATGAGGCAATATTGTAGCTTTTAATAATCTGTGTTTACACCACATTTGTTGCCAAAGGACAAAAAGTAAAAACTGTTGATAATGACTGGTTCTGGCAACAGCAAATGCTTTTATGTAAATTATGTAAATTTTCCTAAAATGTGACCTGGAAACAAAGGCAACTTAGTGGTGAGTGTGCAGCTAAATGCATCAGTGGATCAATTAAACACTAGTCTTCCTCTGCCTGGGTTGCTATAGCAACTGACCTGCAAACGCAGGGAAAAGGGATAGAATGGAGAGCACATTGAAATCGCTCATGCTACACGTTTCCAATAGTTCCTCATCACAAGAACGAATATTACCGCTTACGGCGTCAAGCGCTTCATGGCGCCAGTTGCATCTTCCACACACTGTGAAGCCCACAACATGTATTAATAATACAATCAACGGCGAGGCCCATTGAAATCCGTCCTCATTCATGAAAACGAACATTTAGTGCTGGTACTCTGTGGTATTAATGGAAAGCATCGGCTCACTGTTACGTGCTTTTACGATGCGTTCTTAACTTCAGTGGACGATCATCGTTGTTTGTCAGAAGGGTTCACATGATGTACGTGTATTTGACTGGTGCGTTACTGGCAGTAGTCACTGGTGGGCCTGTGGGTGAGCGGAGAGCTCGTCGTCCTCTGACCAGACGCTTGCCGCTGTGTTCTTGAGCAAGGCACTTGAGCCCAACTCTGCTGCTGCAGCTGTGACGACAGTGTGTGAAGGTCCGTCTGTGGTGGGCAGGTGTGTGTGGTGGGTGGATGATGACATGAAGTCACTGTAACACTGTGCATGGCATCCATTCACAATGTAATGTTCGGCCTGGGGGAAGATGCTTAAACCCTCCTTTATTCACGATGAAGGTTTTTCTCCTGCCGCACACAGGGAAGCCGTGTGTGGCAAGCGTTCGATTTTTGACCACATGAAATGAGTTAATATTCAGTTTGAGATGCTTAACATGATAAAAGCGTAAAGCTATTAGATGATAATGATGACATTATGCTTCCATGTCATGTTTACTCAGAAGCTGTAGGCCAAAGGTGTATTAATTGAATGTATTGTGCTGTGGAACGGGGGAGGTCAGGTGAGAGGCTCCCAAAGACCACCGGGGAGGAGCTACGTTGGATTGCACGGGACAGATTCTAAAAAACTGTCCATCACACTACTCGTACCGTATTTCACGCTGTGATTGTATTTGCCTGGGTTAGTTATTAAATCCTTGTAAATGTGTGTGTGTGTGTGTGTGTGTGTGTGTGTGTGTGTGTGTGTGTGTGTGTGTGTGTGTGCAATAAGAGCTCATTTCTACCTCCATCAAAATAATGGCGGTGGTGTTTTATCAATGAATCAAATAGCTTTTCTGGTAGCTCAGCTCTCTCAATAATCAAGGCTGAAATAGAACCGTGAGTGAGTAAGTGGAAGCCGACTGCGTTCAGGAGGGATATGACATCACGTGGTCGCTCGCTGGATGCCCAGGAAACACCGTTTCTTCTCCATGGAAAAGGAGCCAGAGCTTTATCTTCGCTCGCTGTATTTCACTGAATGCTTCTTCGGGGGCGAGAAGCTTAATGTTAGCGTAACTTTATTGACTCTTCACACCACTAAATGTCTGTTTTGGATGTTTTCTATCCACTATTCTGGAATAAGACTTGTGATCGAAACAAAATAGCAGCCAAAAACTCAAGACAACGGGAGGTGAATGAGAAGAAATGTTTCCTTATTATTATTATTATTATACTGATCAGTGGATTGTGCAGATTAACGCCTCCTTGCTGCACATTTCCACTGGTCTATTTTATAACCACTACTTTTATGTTGTTGTCGTGTTGTTTTATGCTGTTGGTGACCCCTGCAGGGGGCAAACTGTTTGTTTTGTAAACCCTTTTAGGTGACGTGTGGTAAATGTGTCCCTTGGTGCTGTTCTGTGCTTGCTGGGTGAATGGAAGGACAAAGGGTGAGAGACATGAGACATGAGAGTCTCATTGACGCTTTTTAGACTGTTCTCCCCGTCGTCACCAATAGGCAAGCGTTTGAGGCGTTTTGGAATTGCTCTCATACAACACAATAGTTTGTTTCTCCCCAACAAATAAAACGACAAAAGTCAGCTGTTGGATGGTTGAATGATTGACAGCCAGCGAGTGGGCAGGTTTGTCGCCCCGCTCGGCCTCTCGGCGACGTTTCCGAGCGAACTTACAACCTCCCAACAGCCCGATGACGCTGACGGGGGTGTGAGTCTGCGACTGCGACTTTCAAAGAGTTGATATTTACTTTCATGCTGCAGGTGACTGAAGGAAGCGGCAAAGCCGCTGTGAGAGACCTGATTCCTGCAGCCTGGTGTGTGTGTGTGTGTCTCCATTCGCCGTGTTACAAAGTCAGAGGCATCAGACATAATAATGAGCTGAATCTTGAACCAATCTTCATGTCTGTGCACAGCGGCGAGACAATGGGTGTCGTCTGGCAGCAGAGGGAACTTGTATTGAATATGAAGACACGTGAGGCAATTAGGTCAGAGGGAAAACGCAATTGATGGTCACAGGAGCCAGCGATGTCGCTCTTCAGCTGTGAATAACTCACGTCAAGGTTGAACACTGAGAGATTAATCGTCATGCATTTAAGGGGGGGTGGGTGGGGGCGAGGGGGGGGGGGCGCAGGGACCCCTGGTTCGGAGACTGAAAATGATGCGGAGCGTCACGTGGAAGCTGCGCTGCCTGCAGACATTTAGCACGAAGGAACCTCGGTCCTCTTTATTCCTCGTGTCTGTAAGTCCATTTAAACGTTCCGTTACTTACTGTTTGAAAGGGGCTCACTGTTGCCCATACGCTTCATACATGGAGGAGGCATTGGGACATTGACATGCACTTGGGTGCACACTTGGATTTGATGACATAAGGAAGGACAGCGGGAACTACAAAATGATATCAAGGACTCGCCCTTTAGAGAAGTTCAAGTGAGCTTTAAGCTGAGCATCTTCTTCTGCCAAACCATATATATATAGCAGACGTGTGCAGCACTTAGTAGATGGTTCCTTGCTTAATGCGACGTGTTATATGTCTTTATGAGTAGGCAGCTCTCTCTACATATTGATCCGGCGTTAAATAATCATTACAGGCTCCAGACTCAGTGATTAGTGGAGCTGTAAGTGAACCATCTTTCTCTCTCTGGGTGACAAAGGGGCCTTTGAGTCCTCGTCGCTGTCCTCTCCCACGTGTTGCTGCCGGACGCGTTAAGATTTATCCCACAGGGACCTCGCACACATTTGTTGTGCCGATGCTATTGAGCACTTGTGCAGTGCCGTAAGACTAAAATCCAACGCAAAAGGGACCGGCACATGTTGATTGGCTGAACCCGAACGCCGCCCCGGCGGATCATTTGGCTCCGCCTACTGTGACTGCGGCCAAAGGCCCAAAGTACGCTAATTGTCATGATAAGTTCCCTCGGCAATTTTGTCTCTGAGGATGTGATAATTTCCTCCAACACGCCGCCCTTCAGATAATTCTGTGGATGGAGTGTCTCATCTCAGCTGAAGGACGGGGGTCATTAAGTGTTGTTGTGGGGAGCTAACAGTGGGGATGGACCCTAAGCCCCGCCCCCCCCCACACACACACACACACACACACGCACACACGCTGCATTCTTCCTCTCCACCACCACTTCCCCACACACACTTAATCCTTCCGCCGCGGCGCCGGGCCATTAGCGATGCTCGGTGTGTGCTATTGTAGAGCTGTGTACAATTTCTTGCAATTTTCAATGTTTGGATTTTTAACAAGACTAAAAAAAATAGTAATTCACGTGGAACCTTTATATAAGAATGTGACTAAAACCACCCAACTTTTCCACGAGGGCGAGAATTTTGTATTTTTCTTTAAAGAGACTACCATTGCCGAACCACTCTGTTGTGTTACCACCAATAAGGCCTTTATGACAAAGGCGCACAACAAAGGCATGTTGGTGCCATGAGTGCTATCAATTCATAAAGGGAATGTATTTTTCCTTGAGGCGAGGGACTATTTATTGCACCTCCAGCCCAGGGAGAGAGGAGTGCACAGCGCTCTGCTAGAGGCCCAAATGGATTTTCAACTATGGACCCTAAACCTTTCAAACCGCAATGCCGCTGAATAGCAGTTAGAGGTTGCCATGCCAACCCCATCTAGAGGGACATTTCAGCCGCATCAGAGAGAAAGCTTGGCCAGATGTCTTCAACAATTTGCTCTGAAAAGATTCACCGTCCGCAACGCTCATTAGAGAGCAGCAATCAGGAGAAGGGGGACGCGGCTGGCTTCCCCGTCTGGATGGCACCCACCCCCCTTTATAGAGGAGGAGGGGGATGGCTGCTGAAACATGGCAGTGCCCTCGGATGTGCAGCCGGTTCCACTGGCTGCTTCTGGTGTATATATTTTTTTTAAATATTCATGTCTTATTTCTGCATGTGTGACATGCCCGGTTCAGTGTGCAGCTGACGCGCTCCGGCAGTGCAGAGCGGCATCTGGCCAACACGGAGGACGGCGAGCAACTTGGTGAATTATTAATGGTCTGAATCAACACCTGTGGTGTGGCTGACAGCGTGCAGGAGCAGGGCGGCTGCTGAGAGGAGCACCACGTTGACCCACACCAGAGACTGTGACCCGCCTCAAAAATTCGAATTTCATGTATGTACGTTTATATAGATACTTTTTAATTTTTTTTTTTTTGTGGAGAACAAACACAATACAAAATAATCTCAGAACATGTAAAAAATGTTAAAAAGACTAAGATAACATTATATTTCACATATAATCATCACATTGATCTTGCATTTTGAGGCTGAATTGTATCTTGTTCTGATGGTTCACAGATCCAAGACCCCAAAACCAGCTGATAATGAAGAGAAGAACCCGAACATAGTTCACAAACACAGGACGTGGCCGTTGCACGCTGACGTCCACCAGACGGATGTGAACATGAATAAAGTGGGTGTGGTGACAAATGAGGCACTACGGGCGAGATGGAACCAGAGATCCACTCAGCAAAGTGACCCGGAAACGCTCCACGTGTGTCACACACCGGGACCTCTGATGGGAACGCACAGTGACTGACAGGTCCTCCAGGCTGACAGACACACACACACACACACTCACACACACTCACACCTACAACTACACACACACACCAGACACACACTCACACACACTCACACCTACACCTACACACACACACCAGACACACACTCACAGTCACACACACTCACACACACTCACACCTACACCTACACACACACACACACACTCACAGTCACACACACTCACACACACACCTACACCTACACACCAGACACACACTCACACACACACACTCACACACACTCACAGACACACACCAGACACACACCTACACCTACACACCAGACACACACTACACACACTCACAGACACACACTCACAGACACACACTCACACACACTCACAGACACACACGCAGACACACACACACCTACACACACACACCTGACACACAGACTCACTCTCACACACACACACACACAGACACACTCACACACACACTCACAGACACACACAGACACACACACACACCTACACACACACACAGACACACACAGACACACTCACACACACACACACACACACACACAGACACACACAGACACACTTACTCACACACACACACAGACACACACACACCTACACACACACAGACACACACACTCACACACACACTCACACACACTTACTCACACACACACACAGACACACTCTCACACACACACATACTCACACACACACACACACACACACACAGACACACTCACACACACACACACAGACACACTCTCACACACACATACTCACACACACACACACACAGACACACACAGACACACTCACACACACTCACAGACACACACTCGGCCGTGGCACACACTTGATCACAGGCACCCAGACACGGCTCACACACACTCACAGACACACACTCGGCGTGGCGTCCTCAGCGTCTCCGATCGGCGTCTCCGAGGCTCTCCGTCCTCAGCGTCTCCGTCCTCGGCGTCTCCGTCCTCAGCGTCTCCGTCCTCGGCGTCTCCGTCCTCGGCGTCTCCGTCCTCAGCGTCTCCGTCCTCAGCGTCTCCGTCCTCGGCGTCTCGGCGGTGGCGTCGGCGGGTGCCGGGCGGTGCTGAAGCTGAGCTGTGACTCATGAATCCTCCTCCACAGCTCAGCTAGTGTCTGTTGTGTGAGCCGTGTTCCCTTAGTGTTTGAATACAAATATGTTGTAGAAGTTGATGGGGATGTCTTGGGGAAGGGCCCGGCCTGTTGGGGGGGGGGGGTCCCGGGATGTCTTGGGGGAGGGCCCGGGCCGTTGGGGTGGGGGTCAGGGACACTCCCACTTGGGCGGATGGCGTCGGCGATCCCCAGAACTGCCAAACCAATGGTTTTAGTATTAATTCATTACAGGAACCATTCAGAAACGCGCAGGTACTTTTCCTTCCAGCCTTCGGCGGTTGGTCACGCGCTAAACAGCCACATTGACGCGTAAAGGACCCATCAAAGTGGAATTTTCACAATATGTCTGTAAGAGAAGGAGCAATGCCAGGAAACAGAACACATTACTGATGCTGAGCTTAAAAGATAAAAAAGAAGAAGACCAAAGACGTACAATGCGTCTTACGGCTGCTAATGGACTTGTGAATGCAGCTGCATCGGGCTCAGTCAATGCAGTCCTTTCACATGATTAGTCCATTATTAGCATAAAAGATTCATGCATTAGGAGACAAACAAAAACCCTGTAAACAAAGCTGCCTAGGTGATTAAAAATAAGCCTTGAATAAGAAACTTTTCCTCTCTCGTTGGACCACGAGCAGACACATTTTAACAAGCCCACATGTGTCCCCGTGTATTAGCCTGTAACGTCAGCGAGGTGGCCCAGCCCGCCCCCCACCAAACTGTTGACTTTCCCCTCTTCCTAATCAAGCTTTTGTCTCAACGTCGGCCGAGATAAGAGTGGGAATAAATTGTCAGTGTGCTGTTTATCGGGCCCCCAGTGGGTTGTTTCGCTCGGCGTGTTTGTCAGCACATCATTAGGGCCCCGGCGGACGGCTAATTAGTTGTTTGTTCAGCAGGCTGATTAGAAGCGGGACTCTCATTGTGCTTTGCTCGGGGGGGTCCCACGCAGAGATGCCGCGGCTCTCGGCATGGAGCTCTGAGACTCATTTCCTCCTCTCCTTCCAGTTGAGCACGGCGACGGCCCGGAGCAGCTTAGCGGGCCTTTCCAATGTCTCCTCCTCCAATTTCCTGCGTGCCGCTCTGATGCAGTAGTCGAAACCAACATTTGGTAATACAGATATGCATGTATGTCTCCATGAATCCAAGGACACTTTAAAACGTCTTATTTAACTTCTGTTTGTCATTTCCGCCAATTTCCAGAATTAACAGAAAAAAAAGGAATCGCCAAAAGCTGACGGAATAAAAGGTCACACCGCACACACGATTCAGGGAGTGCATGGTGACAAGCCCTCCCGCCACTTATACATCTCCAACATTTCTTTGCATTTTGGACGATGCGGCTCGCTCCGCGCTCTGCCAGCAGGGGCTGCTTTTATTGATTTGTTCTCCTGCTAAGCTAATCAGGACCTGCCGTTTATGGGCCGGGGAGGCAGACGGACACTTAGAGCGCCCCAGAGACGGCAGTTTAGAGCCCGCTTGTCCGCAGCCAAAGCAAGAGATAAGATTTTATTACGCCTCCCGAACTCTAAATAAAACCGCAGCGCCATAAAAGCTGGAATGCGGCGGCACAAATTCATTCCCTCTGTAGGAGCGAGGTTCATGTCGTAATCTCCGCCTGAACATGACAGACACACTTTGCTCCAATTGCATGAAGGAAATAGCTGCTGTGCAGAGGCCGTCACTTCAAGTCCATGCAGGTGAATTTACCAGGGACGGTTAGGCAGCATCTCACGAAGCACCTGCACAGTTTCACCGTGAATCCAATGCATATTAAAGTCAAGACTCAGTCTTAATAAGTTATATAACCCGTTCTATGTCTTAAAACAACTTAAAAAAATAACATAACATGACGCTTCTCATTAAGATATCTGGAACTAAATGTATAGTCATGAAAAAATAGAAATTTAACTACTAACTAACAGCCGGGAAAGAATAACCAAATTCGTGTGACAGTCGGTCAGCGGCGTGTTGACTCTTTGTGGGACATTGAAGAATTACAGAACATATCAAAAGTCACTCAAACGCTGTGCCTTCAACGCGATTGGCTGCTCTCCCTCCTGAAACCTACGACTCTCTGCTGCCTCTCAGGTAACCGATGGTATTACGGGCCATTCAAGCGTTGCACCAATACTGTTCTAACTCCAATTACTTCCAAATGTTACACAGCACCAGGAAGCCACTGACACTGACATGGTCTTCTTCTTCCTGTCATTTCTTATTGTGATTTCACAGACTCCAATTATTGAAACATTCATTGCAGTCTGTGCAGCTGGGCTTCACACAGATGTTATACGAATGAAAATTATAAATAAACTTAAGACAAAGCTCCTCTACCGAAAAATCAACTCATTCTGAAATGACATTATGGCATCCTTTTATTCATGTGTGTCATGAGAAGCTCAGAGGTTATTCCTGTTGTTTACAGGACATCTGCTCATATTTGTGTCCCTGGATACCATGTGATGTGTGGTGAGTGTGGGCTGGGGGGGGCTGGGGGCAGAAGGCCTCCTGTTGTTGAGTCCTCCCCAGATGACGGAGGCAGAGGCCGAGCATCGGGAGTTTGCACAATGTGATTGATGCCTCTTTTTCCACCGGTGGCTGCGACCTGCCAACTCGATTGTTTCATTGCCGTCAAACAAACACTGGTTGGGACAGACGGGACGACTGGAAGCACACAATGCAGCGTGAGGAGTGACCGATCCCCCGAATGCTTACTCCCCAGGTCTCATCTCTGGTTAAACGTTAACCTTCTAATGGCGGCACAGTGTCAGTTGACTGCAGGTGAGCTGTGATAACATGGCAACGTTAGCATTCCACAAAACGTTGATCTCCCAGCAACAGACAAACACCCCCCACTGATGGAGACTTTTGTATTCTTTGTTTTTAGCTGCATTATTCCAACCATTTTATTGCTCAAGCCGTGCAAAGAAAAGTCAAGTGCCAAAATGTACCAGACAAAACTGAATAAGTGTCATGGGTGCAGTAGGTTGAGCTTGAGTTAGAAGCTATCGTTTAGCTGCCTAGAGCTCAATCACCCTGTTCTAAATATTCCTACACTGCTGGGACACGGGGGGGCGTATCAGCTTATCAAATGCAATTTTAAGTGAATTGGTGCGAGGTCAAGAGTATAGTTCAGGGTGGGGACAAAATCTTTACAGCCTGGCCGGTATGTTGACAGTGAGTGTTGGATGGACCGACTTCAGGCTTTTGTAATCGGGCCACACAGCCTACGGTGTATTAATTGGAGATTGCTTACCAGTTACCTTGGAATGACATAACGGCACCAAGAACGAGCTCCACCTCAGCCAGCTGTTTTCTAACTGGTGACGGAGTCCAGCTGCAGCCCGGGCTGCGCTTCCTTTGTCCTCATAAACTGACTGACTGACACTTCCGGGTAATTTCCTCCATCAGATAGTGTGCAGGGGCAGATAAACCAATACACACAAAGGTGAACAATGCAATGCCGGCTCATAGGTATTCACACATATTGTCCTATCTGTGCTCTGCTTCCCGGTTCGGCTCTACGCATAAACAAATCAGTGTTTGTCACTTGCAATGGCAACAACAGGCTACACATGGAGGGATTATCCTTTTACATTTCAATGTTGTCCATTCTGCTAGAAAAACATGAGATTAGGGAGGTTATGTTTAAGGCTCTCACATGTCACAATCAGTTATAGAGGAAACAAATAGTCAGATTATATTGTTTATTGGCACATTGCAAGTGATATCGCAGTTTAAAGGCCGAGTGCAGGCCACTGTCAAGGGGCGGACGAGTCGGACTCAGTGTCATTTTAGAAGTTTGAAATCATTTATGGCAAACACAAGGCTGACTTTATGTCAGGAGGTGTTTTCACATGAACATTTTTTTTGACGAGCTGTGCAGATCTCAATATGCACGGTCCCAGAACATACGGCTGACGAAAGCACGGCCCGTGTAAAAATGACCTTAATTTTAATGTACACAATAGAAACGTTAATAATAGCATTTGTCAAAATGAGTGCAGTACGTTGACATGCTAACGAGTTCCTACTTCCTACTTTCATGATGAGTCATTTGTGAGGAACATGAATTGCTGCCCCAGACAGGAGCACCTCAGCTGACAGCTCGCACAGGAATCAGCTGGACCCCCACCCCCTCCCCGTCCTCGTCCCCGGCAGAGGGGGCCCTGTTTTGGGCAACTTGGTCATTGGCTCGCAAATAGCCGGCCCTCACACAGAGGGTAATACGCAGCAGCAAAATAAAGAGGAGAGAAACTCAAGCTCCGGGGTATGTGGGAGCTATTGTCGCCAAAGACAATGGAAAACCAACATTGGCTGGAAGGGGAAATTTGAGTCTCCAATCTGTCCGACTTCATGTGCTGATAAGAGACGGGCTCCGCCGGCGCTTTAGAATACAGTAAACACAAACTGCGAGCCAGAGCAGGTCACCGAGAGTCGTCCCTGCCTGCAGCTTAACATGACACTTAAGTACTCCTACAAGGGCTGGAAGAAAAGGCCAGGCTGCACACAGTACAAACTGCCTCTATTCTCCGCTCCGGGGGCTGAAATGTCAGCGGGGTGGGGGGCACACAAAAGCCTGGGGGCTTCTATGGTGATTTGTTGCATTTTCATTATAACTACTTTGATTGTACAAGGGGGAGGTAATCATGGATCTAAACAGCCCCCGAAAGTAGCTGTTTTCCAAGTGTGCAACTTGAGACGCTGAGCGGCGAACCAAACACCCCCCTTCACCCCCCTTACCTGACAAACGAAGGCTGTGTTTTCTGCAGGATAATCCCACCTGCTGACAAATCAAAGACGGTTTCAAACATACACTTAGAGCCTTTACAGGAGTCAATCCCAACAATGGAGGAGGGAGGGGGACAACGGAGGGAGTCAAAAGGTCACGCCAGTGTCTGTTGTGCGCATGCTCTTCCTTTTCGTGACGTTTATTAAATGAAAATGACCAGCCAGAAAGGGGATTGTTGTGCACCTTTAGTACACATCATGGACCTCCGGGTGGGCGGTGACCCTCGAGTCCTTCACAGTGTGACTGAGCGCACAAGTGGCTCCGGATGTCCGTCATCACTCCCCCCGACTGCTCGAGTGCGAGTGTTGCTGCTCCTAATTCCCCCCGTTAGCGCGACTCGGAAAAAAAACTGCAGACAATGCGATTGATTGGTTGAAGGAGGCCGCTCGCTGTCTTTGAATGCCGCCGGCCGCGACCACACTCCTCCAAGCCGTGCGGCGGGGGGAGAAGTGTGTCGCTGTTAACTTTTTCATGTCAGATGATAACCTCGACTTTTGGACGACAACAAGAGCCGAGGTGAGTGATGAATGAACTGAGTGTGTTTTAATGGGGACGAATGAGAAACAACAAGGCTTTCTTTGACAAAACAGCAATTACCACGTCCACGATTTGTAAGAAATGTTGCTGAGGCGAGGGAGCGGATTTCCGCTTGGTTCTCCCCCCGACCTCCTCCTGCTGCTGGAGAAGAAAAAAAAAAAACGCTCTTTTCCGTATTCTAGCGGCGTGTCGTACACGGCGCTCGATCACAACAAAATAGAACGCGCACAAAGAGATGGAGCGTACGGGGGGGGGACATCTGAACCGAGACATGCGATTGGACCGGGTCCATTTCAGCCGGGAGAACAATGCGCGGGGGTCAGGAGACATTTTGCCTGTCAGGCCACTTAGGCGCAGCAGACAAAGAGGTGAAACAAATCCCGCCGAGGCTCCAAAGCTGCAATCCACTCCCGGGCCAGACAGCCCGGGCCTCCCACCAGCGCGCTCCGCTGGCAGCCGCCACTAGATTAAATAGCTGCTGTTAATTATACCTGGATTGTGAGGCGTTCGAGCCCTGTGGTTAGCAGCTATCCATCAACCCCCCTGCCTCCCCCTCCTCCACATCATTATTCAGAGGGCTGGATGGAGTCTGCACGGTGGACAGTAGCAAATGTCGACTTCCTCTCTTTCTGTGTGGGGTTGACAATTGTTTTTTTGTTTTATTATTTGAAAAATGGCCTTCTAATTAGCCACACTGCCATGCAGTCAATGTGTACAACCCGGATGTATGGGTACACAGACACCGAAAAAGGATTTTCAAGGCGCGAGGTGTAGAAGCGGGACCGGGGTGGGCGCGCCAGGCGGGCAAACACCAATGAAAAACAACAACAACAACCAAGAACGATACCTTGTTCCTCAACATTCAGCGTTGGCTGGCACTCTGGTGATTGAGGCTGGGCTTTGTTTAATTAATTTGCGGCTTGATGGAATGACGGGGGCTTACGCCTCTGGCACCCGGGGGTCGACGCGCCGGCCCTTTAAGCCTCAAACTCATCGCCATAATGTGCTCTGAGGAAAAAAGCCCTGCAGAAAGAGGAGGAACGAGCAGGGCCTTTCGATCTTATCACCGCCGCAGCCACTCCTTCCTGATTCGGACCCCAGTAAGGAGACACCGGCTGTGGAGATGGGGCGGCTGGTGTCTATGTTTTGTCATTGATTAATATGCAAAGTGTCAATTGATCTATACATTGCACACCGAAAGCACACGTCACCCACCTGATGGCCGCTGCCAGCTTCACGTCTCCCTGTGCTTAAAGTAAGGAGAGCTTTTTGTTTGAGGAGGTCCGAAGACGTCTTTGTTTGTCCCTTCCAGGCAGACGTGGATTCCCGTCGATTTCCCGTCACAAAATAAGCCAAAGTAAATATGAGCATATGAGCAAGGTCAGCATATTTTTAGCTTTTTATGATACAAGAAGGTAGTTTGTAAGTAATGGTCAATCTCGTGGATTCAATTGTTCAAGCAAGCCTATGCTGATTTTCATCCAAGGAGAAGAAATATATTAATGACATTTATGAAATATGCTTTAGAGGGTTTGCCGGTGTAGCGAAGCTGATTTGTGGTAATATGTGATAATAATCTGCTTCTTCTTTGGTGCTGCTAACAGCTGGAATATTCTGCCCCCAAAGGAAATTAAATGAAATCACTGAACTGATATATATAAAATGAGAAAATCCAAACACAAACCTTTCCTTTAACAGCTCAACAGTAAACATACAGAAGCTTGAATCGTTTTGGAGGAACTCAACTCTGACAGGTGGTTCTTCGTTGGGAGCGATGGAATCGTGTAGATGCCCTCAGGGGTATTTAATTGAAGCAAAGGACGGGGATGTTTGCTCACATTATAAAAATATTAGATAATTGCTGCTAATATTTCAAACTGAAACGATTCATTCTAGCAGCATTTGAAACACGTTTCCAATGAAATCTTTGAGTGGGTTCAGCAGGAAGAGGACCCACCACCAGGGTCCCACGACCCACCGCCAGGGTCCCACGACCCACCGCCAGGGTCCCTCGACACTCCACCAGGGTCCCACGACCCACAGCGCCCACATCCAGGTCGCCAAACGCTAGTAAAGGCCTTCCGGAAGGTGTCGATGGAACACGTTAGTCCGGCATGTGCCACTTCCAGCTCCATGGGAGCTCAGTCGGTGTGTGAACACCGTGTGTGGCTCCAGAGACACGGAGCAGTCACGTGACACGGAGCAGTCACATACTTCTAGCAAAACATTAATATGAGGTAGACGTTCTGTTTTTTCCTTTTCCTTTTTTTTTGTGATAAAACGAGATGGACAGAAATGGGGAGGGAAAAAATACTATAAATATGCATTCCATTACATTTGGGAAAATTTAATTCAGGGCAAATAATTTGAGAGATGAGCCAGCGCTGAAAAATGATGGTCTTAATGGACAGGTGTCCACTTAAAATCTCTGGCAAAGCTAAGACTAATGGATTGCTTTATATGCAGCACATTCAGAGAATGGAAAAGGGATTGGGAGAGCTTAAGCGCCTGAAGCACCCCTGCATGCGCAGATCCCTGCATAAATACACTGCTTTCATTTCCACAGCTCCGTGCATTTGGCAGATTGTAACCTTTATTTCGCTGCGCCGTGTTGTTCAGGGCGAGTGAGGCGGCCGGACAGTGACACGCTGCAGAGGTGACCGGCGTCTGTTTCCTCACACCTTGTGTTTGCAGCGGGGGCACTTATTTACTCACTGCTTCTTCGATGCATATTTTGATGTTTGTCTGAATCAATGGCCTGTGCTGCGACTTGTGACGTGTGGCCGCTTGTGTCCCTTTAGCAGCACTGTTGCAAATATCTAAGAATCATGTCACTGTTTTAGCTTGTTTATTGTAAATCATATACACGACATACTCATTTTAAATTGCTGCTGGCCAATGCAGATGTTTTTAAATGGAACATTATTTTGTCATTCAATTAGCACATACATGTGCTTTGACACAGACATTTTAAAAGGCTCATAAAAAATGTAATATTGCGTCATGCATTTGAGGGCGTAAAAAAGAGCAGCGGTTAAGGTGAAAATAATCACTAATCACCATGAAACTTTCACCAAGAACATGAACGTGTGAATATGCGCCGGAGGCATTGGATGAACTTCAACCTTTTTGTTGCATTTAGTTGACATATCTGTCGTCATTATCAGATATGTCTTTGCATCATTATGGACATCTGTCAAGAACATGATGATCTCATGAGCTTTTTACACGCCTGTATATGTTGCACATGCATCAGTGGAAACGGCTGACTGCAAAGTACTACCACTGCAACACTGGCACACGCACAACCAAACATCACACTTCACTTGTACTAAATATTCACACAAGCACGAGGACTAAATAAAAAGGCAGATTATCTCGTGGTGTCATCTAGTGGTTGTGCTGTCTAACTGCAAAAGAAAGTCATTTACACAAAGTTGGAAAGCTGGTGATCAGAGGTTGGGAAAGCCAGGTGAGGAGAAGCGTCCTCGTCCCCCTGCCCAGTCCCGTGAGGAGACATTGGGACCCTTTGTGGACCTTCTGCACACCACACATGTGAGAGGCAGTAGATGACGAAGACATCAGCTCTACTTTCGCTTGTCTCAGATGCCAGAAGGTTCCGCGGTGTCTTCTCAGTGGCCTGGGACACAAACTGGGAGCAGTGCTCTCCTCAGTTGGCCGGTGACGGGCCGACAGAAGCTCAAGGTGCCGCTGAAAGCATCACTACGGAGGGATTTAAGGAATGAAACTAAATGACAATAATTAATGCTAAATCATTGAATTCACAGAAAAATTAAAAGTGAAACTCTAAATAAATACGGTTTTCAGTTCACTGAAAAAGCAACAAAATAACCCAATTTCAACATTTGTTCCCCACAGAACATCAACATTTAACAGCATGTCTCACACTTTCATCAATGGGAAGATGTAATTACTTCTCACTAATAATACCTAAGTACAGAAACACAGTTTACAATATCTTAAAATTGCCCAGCAAAACATAAATGTACATATCTGCCAACCAACACCCAGATCAGTGTGCCCCCTCCCCGTCCTGCAGCTACAATGATGAGTCATGCTTCCAACATCGAGATGAAGCTGACTTCTGTGTCATGAGTGCATAATACATTAGAAGCACCTTTTCACCTTTCTTAGCTGTACTCAAATATTCCCTCACAACAAAAAGTTATTTATTTTCTGATGTCTTAAAAATGAGTTCTTCATTTTCCATTATTGTTTTAGTGACCTTCAAAGGACCTGAACATAGCTGCGTCCTAACCGACCCCGGGCTGATTTAATTTAGGTCTGTGGTTCAGATTTCACACCATTTTACCTGTTATACACAGCAAAACTCATTTATAAAAAGCATATTGAGATAATTCCATACATAATATTGTCCACCTGCACTGATGTTTGCTTTAAACATGCCTTCATTACATGCACTTCAATGGCCAATCAAAATATAATAATAGGCAAGCAAACATATCACACACACAATCCTCACCATTGTAACATGAAAGGTGAGGCACATATTTATTTAATCCTCAGTGATGGTAATTGTATTGCACATACTTCCCATTACCAGATTTCTGTATCATGTCAGTGAAGCAAATAGCAATCATGCTTTTTGCAGACACCTAATCACACCCTAATAACAGAGAAGTCGTTTCATTTTCTTCATGCAGAGACTCCGATCGGGGAAAGTCTAAGACCTGCTCGCAAACATCAATAGGTGGTCACTAAACACCAATCGAAATATCAGGAAGACAGCGGGGAAGCTGTATTTTCTTGACTGCAAATAAGTGAATAAAATTGCCCTCCTGCAGTCAGCCAGAATAATGTTATTACACGTGAATCAATACTGTAGTGTGCTGCTGCAGCAACAACAGAGATGCACATAGCAGCATTATCATAAGGAAAGCCCCTTGACAAATGGGATTAGCAGCCATCTGAGAGGGCTGTTCCCAGAAGGACCTGCTGTCACACTGACCCTGCTTAACCTCTTGATTTTCCCAGTTCAAGTCCAATTAACCTTTGGGATGCAGCAAGAGTGTCAACAGCAGTGCAGTCGATAGAAGCCCAATAGTAATCATTTCATTTTCTGGTTCGTCAAACAGGCCCGGGCCCCACCTCGCTAATCTCAATCAAAGACGGGGCCATTTGTCACTGCACACAGTCAGGACAGCAGTCTGACCATAGCAGGCGCGGCTAGAGTCTCAGACGCCCATCTGTGCTGCACCGACTTCCTCCTAGAACGGGGCCAGCGCGCACTGGGAGGAATGCCGGCCCAGCTGGGTTAGCAGCCCGCCCCCTCGCGCAAACAACTGGATGTGTCAACAGGGGAACGTACGATTGGTTCGGGGCCGAGAAGATCCTCCGATGCCCCATTGGCCCGAGCGGAACGCGTGGCTAATTAATATGCCGAGTGATCAGGCCATATTCCTCCCTCGCCATGGCGGAGGCCTGACCCGCCCTACTCTGCTTTTGGTTGGCTTACGCTGATAGTCTTATCCTGACAAAATCTAAATACAATTCTAAGGCCCAAACCATGAGAGCCAGGGTGGTGTTGTTGGGGAAACCACCTGAGGTCCAATGGAGGACGTCTTAGATCATTTTGCAGAGGGGAATGTTGGAATGACTCTTTGACATAATGATGATGAACTGTGAGCATTGACACGTCGGATTCGTAATTCTGTCTACGACCACGTGATGGAGGAAACCTGTGCGTCACGCTGCACTGGTTTGGATGGTTTGGATGGGTGGATATTATCACTAGTTGCTTCAAGGTCTATCAAGCTCGCCTGCAAGTCCCTTTACGTCCAGATCAGTAGGTCTGTATCATCAACATGTGCTTTCCAAGCAAAGTGACTCTCCCACATTTGGGCAATTCTGTTAAATTGTTTCTATGGAATGAATTTAAAAGACGGGTCAGCGGGTCATGTTAAGTGTGACCTCTGTGTCGACCCCGGGGTAAAGGACTCGGCTAGTGGTTTGGAGCTGAATGGTCTGTTAGCATTTACATGCAAAACAAACTGACGTGTTCACAGGATTCTTCGAGTTTTCTCCTGATAGCTTTCCAAAGTTGGTCTTCTTAGCATGAAGATTAGCTAAAGAAAACCAGTAAAAGATACGGTTTACAATAAGTAACTAATCTAGACACTGTGCTAGCGGTCTAATATGTTAGCTGCAATGATCCTAGCTGAGAAAAGCCGGCGCCTTGTGATGGCCGTCCCACTGGCTCATTCTGAGGGGTTACAATCACAACGAGCCAACAAAGGCGACATTGGGACATGCGTGTCAGACAGACATCAACCAAATCCTCTCAATCCTCTGTGAGTACGACTCAACGAGCGTTAACTTCTGCTCGACTTACACACACATTGGATCCAGCTAAGGGGGACAAAGGGGGGGCGCCGCTATTTGATCCATTTATTATTTGCCCAACCCGTCCTCCACTGACAGGTGACTACCTGCTGCTGAAATGGACAGGAGAGAAGAATCCCTGCCTGTGCGTGGAGCTGGATGTAGGGATGCTAATAGCGTGGCTCCACTGCCACCAGACAGGAGGTCACCGAGTCAATGCGGAGGCTTGCTGAGTGCTAACAATGTGCCGCTGGGAGAGGAGAGCAGGCTTTGTTGTGCCACATGGCTTCCAGGCTGAATATGGGCCATGAGGGAGTTGTTCACCCAATTGTTCCACTCTGGGTGACATGCATCCACCTCCATAGCAGCTCTGTTTAAATAGCTGCACCCCCCTTACTCACACTGACAGATGTATCTTTATTCAAAGGATTTATTTTGCTTCCCCCCCTTTCTTTGAACAGGATTAGGATTATTTAGAGGGGATTAGTGTTATTTTTTATGGATAATGTCAGAGGGGATGTATTCTGAGGGAAGTCCTTGCTGCCTGTTTGATGTTTGTTCCACATGTAGTGAACTGGAAGCACCGCACTGCCTCCCTGTTACTCGCCTGTGATCTGGACCTCAGCCGTTGTCCAGTTACACAATGTGACGTTTAGAGCAAACAGATGAGCAGCAGATCATCTGTTCATGTCATATACAAAACATGCATATTGTCATGTATGTTATGTATGTGCTATACCATTATCTGACATGACAAATACTAAGTAAATGTTTCTGGAAATAAAAATTGTATAGAAATAACAAAAATGTTTAATAGATTAAACATTATACATGAACATAGATCTCTGTAGCCGCCAATATTGCCCAGTCAATATGTATTTTTTCATGCGGTTGAAACGTACCAAATACATATGATTCTTTTTACATGTGTAATATTTCATATACAATATATAATTAATGAAAATAAATTATTTGTAATTATGAAAGTGAATAAGAACCTGCAGTGACAACCTAATCCAGGTATGATATGAGATTGGATTCAGCAAAAAAGGAATAAATAGTTATTTGTACCCAAGAATCCGCATCCCGTTAACGTTGAGACTTATTTAGAAGAAACAACATTGTGATTTGGATGAAGGATCTCCCTTTGTGGAGTCTGATGAGCCTAATCCGAGTTTGCAAAGTGAGGCCACGTGGTTCTTTGACAAAAACAATTCTTCTTCCCTCAGTTTATCTGAAAAAGTTTGAAATTTGTAAAAGAAAAATCAAAAATATGATTTTTTTTTTTATATGATCAACCTTCCCCGTAATTATGAAATTGACAAAATATGATTATTTTATCTCCAATGACCTCAGTCTATCTGCCATCAACAAACCTTAAAATCTCATTATCAATGATGGTGCTCACGTTTATTTACTTTGCTTCACTGAAACATAAATTCAAGGCGAGCCACTTTTCACACACTGCTCAATACATAGCAAATAGACACTTATTATACATTGTCTATTCACCCAAATGCACAAAACAGTCACCATTAATAAATGCATCATTTGCACAAACACATCAGTCTGCAGGTATCATGCGTTGTTTCCTTTGGATCACGACTCCAACAGGTCCTACGAACATGAACAGCACGAGCAGTTCAGGATATACAAGGAGGACACGCAAATCTCCTCATGTGTGGATAAAAATGATGCTCTCGCTGCAGCTACTTGTAAGCTTAAAACAAAAATACCACAACCAACGGGACTTAAAAACCCTGCAAGTGATGTCATTTGTTACTGGCCGCATAATGAGATAAGATATCAGGCTGATACGACGTCGAGGCATTTCTCTCTTTAATCTGGAGGATTTGAAGGGAAGCCCAGGCCTTGTGTTCATCAGCTCTTCTGTTGAAGTGTTACACGGCCACTTGACGCAGTTCTCCTAAAACCCGCTGAATCACCACAAGGCAAACTATAAACTCGTCCCCTCTGGTTTATACGGCAAACGAGCCCGTAAACCACCCATTACAAGCGATCCCACCCGACGGGTTGCTGGGGAAGCTCCGTGTGTGTTCTCCCTGTTTGCGGGCCTACAGGCAATCCCATCCATCTATGGGTATTAGAGGGTCCAACAGCGGTCCATTTACCCGCAGCAGTCAGTTCCCTCAGCGGCACAAAGGCACAATCACGTTAGATGTCGCAACCAATGTCGCGTAAGACAGTTGGAGCCATAAAATGTCTCAGCCTGACCGTGTCAATTGGAAACACGAGGGGCACACGTCCCATTTGCATGTGAATGGTGTCCTAATGTCGAGCAGTCAAGCAGATTGTCACGCCCAGTAAGTGCACGGGGTGGAGGTCAATGGGCGTTGAGCAGTGCGCAGCACTAATTCCATCGCTTTTTTATCTCCTTTAAACTATGTGTGCTGCTAGTGTTTCTTAAAAGGTCTGATTATTATATCACTAATACATTTTCTGTCCAAACGTTGTAAAGTATCCATCCAAGGTAGGAAATGAAAGAACGTAAACCCCTTGTTTTAACCCTGCTGTCAGTAGAACTCATTTTAGAGCCATAACAATGTTCCTACTCAGCAGCATCATTAGAGAACGTGCCTGCTGTTTTACCTCCATTGTTGATGTTCGTCCTTCACTTAAAAATTGCTTAACTGTAACGACGTTTTCCGATCAGATGTACTTTTTATAAGCATATCAAAGGTTCGAGACCTCAGACTATGATGCCTCGCATTAACACAAAAGTAAAAGTTTCCTAAAAACATTCTTCAAAGTTTTTCTTTGCTAAATTTGTGACTTGCAAGAATTTCGGAGGTTTTTCACCAAGAATTGAATACTTTTATTTACATATCACCTCCCCCTCGTCCTTAATTGTCTTCCTAGAGTGGCCGTAACCAGCTGTTGATACGTGTCGACAAATGAAATGAGAAACTGCACATCATCTCCACTCAACAAGTAAGTCTAGATGATTAAGACCAAGAGCAGACCCCGTAGGACACCCCCTCCATCATCAACCCCCCCCCCCTCTTATTCTTGCTTAGGCAGCAAGTAACATCTGACCTTTGCAGAGAAATTTATCACAGCATTCATTTCAATTAGGGGCTGGCAAATCTCACAGGCAGGTGGCGATCCGAGAGCCGTCTGACCTTGGATCCGAGATTAGCTCGGCTTTCCAATATGCTTCTGTGATCTTACCCCTCGGTGTGCTGCTACCCCCTCACCCCCCGCACCCACCTCGCCCCCCCAACTCCATTGTTGCTTACCAAAGCGCCATTTAAAGGCTCCACAAGGAAAGTGGAAGGCCACACAGTTGGTAAAGGCAAGTCACCACAATATGTCTTACAACATACAGTAAATAGATAAGATAAATACTGAACTTGTTAGAGATCCCTGATATTAGTTTCAGTCTTTTTCCTAATTGTTGACAACATCCATAGTGACTTGGACAATTTATGGTGTAAAAAAATCAACTTACGAGTGACCAACAATGTAATAGAAACATGTTTGTTGTTGTTCAGTGAATTTATCAGCAGAATTATTCGATTTTTCTTGATGAATTCGAAGGCTTTAGACTGAAGTTTGACTGCTCATTAACTTGCAGCAGGATGGGGCTACATACATCTATGTTCCCTTGACATTCTGTTCCCTCAGGTTCATGGTCCTCCAGTCCCATGTCCCCTTAACTTGTATTCCCTCCACTCAAAGGTCCTCAGTTCTATCTCACCTTAACCCTTTGTTGTCTCCATATGACGGATGTTTCTTCATCTCCGTTTTCCCTCGGATTAGTACTTTTCTCCCGTGGTTTTGATTACCTATCATTCTGAAACCACTATAGTCCAGAATGTCCCACTAGACCAAAATCCGTTCTTTTTTGATCCCAGAAGCAAACAACCATCTTTTTGAAGGGCCCATTGTTCCTAAAATGTGACGTCCAGAATCTTTTTTTTTTCTCAAATGCAGGATTGTATTTTTGAAAATGACGGTATGGCAAAGAGGAGTATCTGATGTCAATAAGGGCGGCTGTGATTTGGCCCTAAAATGCTTCAGACACACATTACACACAAAGGTGCTTTTTGTCTTTGTTTTGTAAGGTAAGACAAAGAAGTGAGCTTTTAATTCCATTTTGGTAAAGTTAGCTTTACTTCTAAAAGTCCTTTTTTGGGTCTGTCGATTTATTAGTGATTTGTCAACTTGATATCTTCAATAGAACTTTATGATGCCCATGTTTCAATAAACTATTTAATTCTAATCAAGGGGCTTGATACAAGACTATTAGCAGACCTATTGAAACTTGACTATTTTAAGCGTCTCCAAAACCAGTCTGTTGCTCTTATCAGACTCCACATCCAGGTTGTCGGGGACTGTCCAAACACGGAGCCGTCTCAGGTTTCCTCTGTCCACGGAAAAGGGGGATGGACGGTTCTCTGCAGGCCTTCAAACAATCCACGCACAACTGCTGCCATCCTCCGACTTCCTCCAGGCCAGACTCCATCCTCCTCCGTCATCGCGGCTGTGGGGACTCGTTGCTATTGGGGGAAAGGGGGGGGGGGGCATCCTCGTCTTCCCCAATTGTTGTCTTTATCAAGTGCTCAGCCTACGATCGGCAAGTAAATCGCACCCGCTGATGGACGTTTCCTTTTAAGGACAGGAATAGCGAGGTCAGTGTTGTGCTGTCAGTAGACACCTAGCCGCCTCGCATTGTTCTGAGGTCCACTGTGTTTGTGCTGCAAGGTGGGAGCCAGTAGGACAGACTTGTCATCTTTAAATCCATTGAGACAACTTATTATAAATAATGGGAGTGTATCAATTGCCAGTTTGAGAGGGAGAATTATTGGCATTTGAAAAAGAACCCTTTCACCGTTTAGTTTTTAATAGTTCGACTGCTGCCAGTCATTACATCTCAGGGACAATTCTGTCCTCTTGTCTTTTGACTAGGAAATTATTAATATGCTCTTACAAAGACTGCACGGAATTATGCGCCGCGCTCACAGCCAAAGATCTTTTCCAGCACTTCCTCTACTTTAACATGCCACACACTCTTGATCTATACCCTTGATTACTATTGATTGTCTGAAAGATTTTTATCACAAAATCAATAGTTTATGGTGGCGGTGATATACTGCCGCTCTAGTAGCTCAAAGTTGCCCCCCCCCCCCCGACATGTAGCCCCTACATGTGAACAAAAGGCAAAGGTAAAACATATCCTATTGATTTCCCCCCATTGATTCCTTTATCACTCTGATAAGGTAATGGCAACATACACAGACGTATGAGTCCGCAGCACGATGAATTGGGTTTTCTGCTTTAATTAAATGGGTTAATTGGTGGATGTGGCTTAAACCGTTTCTCGAGACCCGGCTTGCACAGCAACTGTCATATATCAGGTTGCAAAAGGCCGGGACTGTGACTTAACAACACCATTCTCTGAAAATACTTATCGTACCGTTATGTTACGGGAGCACTTAAAGTAAAGCTCTATATTCAGTCCCTGTAGAGCCTCCATATCGGATACACAGTGATTGTGATTATTATATATATATATATATACGCACACATACATACATACAGTGCATCAGAAAGTACTCTCCCAGCATGCTGCTGCCACAACCACGCCTTAGTGTAGCGACAGTATGGGCCAGGTGACGAGCAGTTTTCTCCAGACATGACAGTTGGTATTCAGGTCATGGAGTTCAATCTTTGTTTCATAAGACCAGAGGATTTAGTTGCATGGTTTGAGAGTCCTTCAGGTGCCTTTTAGCAAACTCCAGGTGGGCTGTCATGTGCTTTCTGCTGAGGAGTGCCTTCCGTCTGCCCACTCTACCATACAGGCCTGATTTGAGGAGGGCTGTAGAGATGGTTGTCCTTCTGGAAGGTTCTCCTCTCTCCACAGAGCAACACTGGAGCTCTGTCAGAGTCACCATTGGGTTCTAAGGCCCTTCTCCCCCGATCGCTCAGTGTGGCTGGGCGGCCAACTCTAGGCTCTAGACTCTAAGAGTCTTGGTGGTTCCAAACTTCTATTTCTAGATGATGGAGGACACTGTGCTCATTGGAAACTTCAATGCTCCAGAGATGTTTATCTCGGAGGTCTACAGACAATTCCTTGGAGTTGGTGGCTTGGTTTGTGACTGATGGTGGACTCCAATCAAGTTAAAGAAACATCTCAAGGACGATCAGTGGAAACCGGATGGACCTCAGCTCAATTTAAGTGTAATGGCAAAGGCTCTACATGTTATATTTAGGTTATTCCCCAAAATATTTTTCACTTTGTCATTAAGGGGTGTTGTGTGTAGAAATTTGTGGGAAAAAGGGAATTGAATTCATTTTGTAAGAAGGCTGCAACATAACAAAATGTGGAAAAAGTGAAGCGTTGTGGATACATTTCCGGATGCTCTGTATATATGGAACATTGTGCTCCCCCACAGGCTTCTGTCGATGGTGGCTCTATCTAATGGTAGTTCGATCTGCTGGTGGTTACATTTAATGGTGGTTCTTTCTGATGGTGGTCCTATCTGATGGTGGTTCTATCTGATGGTGGTTCTTTGTGATGATGGTTCTACCTGATGGTGGTCCTATCTGATGATGGTCCTACCTGTTGGTGGTTCTTTCTGATGATGGTTCTATCTGATGGTGGTTCTTTGTGATGGTGGTTCTATCTGATGATGGTTCTATCTGATGGTGGTCCTATCTGATGATGGTTCTACCTGTTGGTGGTTCTACCTGATGATGGTTCAACCTGTTGGTGGTTCTATCTGATGGTGGTTCTTTATGATGGTGGTTCTTTCTGATGAGGGTTCTACCTGATGGTGGTTCTATCTGATGGTGGTTCTACCTGATGGTGGTTCTATCGGATGGTGGTTGTCCCTGCAGTGGTTCTGCGGTACACATGGCTTACTACTCACAATTATTTGATTGGGTTATTTGAATCATTGAATGAATTGAATGTATTGTACATCTCCTACAGTGTTTATTCACATACACGTGACATCCATAGTAGTCTGTTCATCCCAGGAGAGGAATCGTCCTCTGACGTTCTCACCTAAGGTTTCTTCTCTTTTTCTCCCCATTGGAGGTTTTGTCCTGTTTTGGGGAGTTTTTCCTGCTCACACCCCAGCTATAGACACATAATCCTCCTTCGCTCTGGGGGGCGCTACAGGAGCCACTGTTCCAAGACCAGCATGCTCAGGACCAGCTTCTTCCAGCTGCCAGTTGGACAACGATGGCGATCTGAAGCACACACACACACACACACACACACACACACACACACACACACACACACACACTTTCCTCCAGGGACAATACATACTTACACTCTGTTTAAATTGTCCATGTTGTCTTACTACTTGTAGTAATGCTAATGTTATTTTTCTGATGGTATGTATTAATCTGTTATTTATCAAACTCATTGCCCCGTTACTGTTTGACTGCGTTGTCCTTCTACTCTGTGCATTCAAAATAGAGCAAGGTCTCTTTCTTTCCTTCCTTTCCATTTTTGGTACGTTTTATTTTGGTTTTGATAAATGTTTGAATGTAGTGTAAAATAGAAAATAAAAAAATGTAGATTCGGATTGTCGTCTGTTGATCATATTCTCTTTCCACAACTCATGACCTGATTAATGGAGATCAGCTCACAGACCTTGCTGTGAGCAGGACAATGGCAGACGTCACTACGACAACGTGTTAGGAACTAGGAGCAAATATGATGAAAGATATAATAAAAAATATATAATTATTTAAACATTTTAAGGCAAGATGACCTCTGAATGTTTTCATCCTTTTATCAAATGCAGCTAATTCGTTGCTTGATGTAATTTGCTGATTCTTGACGTGGTAGCTGTTTCTTTTACTTAAAATAGTGTTTCACGTTTTTGATGTTTTGGTTCTAAATGGCACCATTCTGGAAAAGAAAAAACTAAACTAAACTCATTATTACATTAATAAGACATTAACTAGACATTAATTATACAGATATACTACATGACTGTTTATGTTCAAAGTTGCTATGACATATTACCTTTGCCCTGATCTGATATCAGGACCTGGAATTTATTCTTATTATTTACCATTTTCACTTCACACTCATCTTGAGTCTTGTTTGCATATTATTATTAACTATATTAATGATTTTTCTGACATCACAGATATTGTGAGAAAGAGGGCACGAAAGAGCAGCTTAGCTGAATTCTGTTGACCCTTCTAACCACCAACTTTTAATGGATCAACCAAGATTTGTCTGAAAATAATTCATATTTTTGCTGTATACACTTGATTCCTATTCATTGCTATTTTCTTTTATGAGGATGCTGCACCCATTTAACTACATTCATGACCTTGGCAAAAGAAAAAGCAAAGAGCATGAGTATCCAAGCTCTCTCATTTGTAGTTGAAGAGATAGATTTTGCGCTTGCATCTGTGCTGATAATCCTCAAGGATTGCCACTTTACATCAGGCCTTGCGGAAGCGTCCTGCTGTCTGCGGGCCTCTCCCCACCCCATAAAAGAAACAGTGTTAACAAAGAGCAAATCAAAGCTAGATATCAAGTGCTACATAAAGGCTCCTTTGGCAAGCGGAAGGTTATCACCAGTGAGGTTTGTGTGCTGAAAACAAGTTGAAGCCACCTGCACCAGCAGCTCGTGAAGGGTTGGTGTGGTGTGTTTTGTGTGTGTGTTGGGTGTGGGTCTGTGGCCACACACAGAATGCTTCTTTTGCTCCCTCTCTGATACCCTTTTCCCATAAAAATGAGGTTCTACATGCAAGTCATCTTTTTTATTAATACAGCAAAGCTAGCTAAAAAAGATGTTTTTGATGGGTTTTGTTTTGTTTCAGTCGGTTTGAGTCAAGTATGTTTTATTATAAGATAAAACAAGGTAAAAAAAACTCTTTTTGTCAAAGGAGTCCTGTGGCTGTATGATTCTCCTTACATCTAACATGGTCAATTCGACCAGTCACGAGTCAGTGATTTCGCAAAGTCCAACCACGTTGATTTTCTGGTTCTGTTTGGTTCTGATGAGATGATGTCAAAGATTACTTTACAGTTATTGAGGTGTCTTTAAGGAAGCATATTAAAGTACCAATAAAGACAGTACTGATTAGTAGCACTATGTGCATGGTAACACGACGTACTGTTCAGGATAAAGGTGTATAATTAATGGCTGTGTATTATTTGACAATGTTGGTATGTGTTTGTTAGAAAAATATGTTTACCACTAAAATTAAGAGAGGGAGAGAGAGAGTCTTGAGGCTCGGTTGATGGACGGTCCAGTCTTGGCTCCGGTCTCTGGGGGCTCCTCTTGAGTGACACGTTGACCAGCGGCAGGCTGAAACAGATTGAATCCGTCGGGCTGCGTTAACCAATGATGAAGGTGAGCCACCTGTGACGGAGCAGGGCTTCTTTTATTTTGCCATTCAATCAATGAAAGTATCCTCTGCTTGGTTCAGGATGCACATCTGGGTCAGGAGAGAAAAAGGACGCCACGCACAACCTCTGCTTCATCCACAACCCTTCATGTGGAGGCAAAGTCATTCCAGCTGGGTCAGAACTCCCTCCTCCAGGCAATGCCACCGTTTTGGGGCTGTTTCATAGGGGAACATATTTATTTTTGCAACCGGCAAGAGCTGTCTGCGACATTGGCCGAGGCCAGCTGAGGGCATTTCAAGATGCGGCTGTGTCCATTTTTATCCTGAAATATTCCCTTAAACTTGTGTTTACCCTGACAGCTGAGGTCAAGAGAATCTATTCATCAACGGGGAAATCACTCAGGTGAGGTGGCCAGACAGGGCCGGTGTGTGTGTGTCTGTGTGTATTGGGGGCAGCTATCAGTGATATTGAGAGTGGCCAGCAGTGACTTATGCAAGTTCAAGGACTTTATTGATCGGTGAGGTGGTCTTAATCAAAGTCGGTCTTCTCCCAGCACTCTTGGTGATTAAATAAGTGAGAGAGAGATGACATAACTCTTCTGCTTTTCCATTGCTTTACAATCAGACATAAGCTTTTTCAACTAAAAGAGTACTAATAATAGCAATAAACTGTTCCAGTAATATGTATATATAAATAAATACATGGTACCGTTACGATGTTATGTTACTAAAACATATTCCCACAAATAGCAAAAGACAAAACAATATTTCTTTCAAAGTATAAATAAAACAATCCCTCCAAATGCTACAGAGGCTGATAGCATCTGCAAATCCATGTCCGAGGAAATATGAGTAATAAGTAATTTAGTAATCTAAATCCTATTTGTCCTATTTGTCCGCCTACCTACTTCCGCAGGTCGGCAGGGGAGTAAAACAAACACTTGTGGAGAAGGCAGGATTTCTTCTTCTTGAGTCCAAGAGGACGTCTGGGTTTCTAGGTATGTTTTAGAGTTGATTTAGAGACTTCTGAGGTTATAATGGATCAACTGAATCGACCTGGGAGGGCTGAATAAAAACTAGGATTTCTTTTCCCTTATTAGCACCCCTTGCTTTGAATGAATATTGTATTATAAATGAAAGATCTCCAGGGGATGGAATCAAGAAGTAACACAGTAGGTTGTAATCATCTGCAATGTCATGCTGGTCTGCACAATCTGTGTTGTGGTGCCATGGCTGTTTTCCTTTTGCAATATGAGAAGTGAATATGTTCATCATCTGTCATCTTTGACCATCAAAGGTTTTGTAGCCCGTGCGTGAACATCATTTTATTTTTAAATACACAACAATGTCTAACAGCTACAGACCTGTAGGATTGGTTCAATCGCCCAAACCTAGTGGATTTAACAAAAAAACAGAAAAACAGAAAAAACTTGTGATTTCATTTATTTATTATAGTCCAAGATCACAAATTTGTCCCAGTACCCCCACACTGACATATTAGTCTTAGAGTTGCCGTTGTGTGTAGTCTCCAAACACAACTCCAACAAGCCCTAAAGAGTTATAAAATATCCCATGCAAATATGTCCAATAATTGTGCTCACGGCGGTGCATTCGTTCCCCCACCGGTCGAAGCAAAGCTAACAAAGAAACCGAGACGGCAAACAGCAAACGCATTCCTCCCTGATACCGTCCAATTTCTCTCAGATAAACCTTCCCAAAGTTATGGGAAAACAAACGCCAAGTACCCAAGTCTTTTCTATCATAAATGCTCCTTATCCTTGCCATTTTCAATGGAAATATAAAATGACTTGGTTTTGGGGGGTAAACAATGTCCAGCAGCCGTCTTGTGTGACCCACAAAAATTTCTTCCTCTTTTCGATCAGTTAGGGAGGTCAAGGGGGGAATTTGGAAGCCGAGCGTCACAGTCAAGCGTCGATCTAGACGTTTTGGCTTCTGAGTGGCCAAAGGAGCTGGCGCTCTTTTCTACGTAGGGCCACTCGGATCCAACAAGCTCTGACAATTAAAACGAGGGGTTGCAAACCGGCCAACCACAGCCTGAGTTCTGAAAAGATCCAGACTTCCCTCCATGCTGGGAGGCTTGTACTCTGCCAGCATTGCTATTGAGATTGACAAAGAAATTTTATCATGGCTATACCATTTTACAAGCAGACGTAAAAAAAACAGCCATTGAAAGAGAAAAAATAAAGAAACCTTTGGGAAACCCTCCATCCGCATGGCCAGAAGAGCAATTCTTACTACTTTTGATCGTTCCTTGTTCTTTATTGGCGTTTGTTTAGTCGTAAAGTACAGACAACTGTTGAAGATTAAAGCAGATGCATGATTCAATATCATCTGTACATCAGTATTGCGTTTGAAACTACTAATCATCTGACCCATGAAGGTGGACTGTTGTTGAGTGTGCGAGGGAGGGAGCCCCCCAAGCACCGGGAGATCTGATAGTCGGAAACCACTAAGCCCCCACCCACTCTTTAGGAGACCCTCAAGATCTGTGAGTGTGGACAGTGAGACAGAGCCTGTCTCTGTCTCTCAGCTCATCCCTGCTCCTTCTTCACGTTACTGCCTCAGGTACCGTGTGGCGACACTCAGGACTCTCGCACTGCACCTGCGGCCTCGTTTCCCCAATGAGTTCGTTGGAAAAGGAAGCATTCACATGACACGCAGGGCTGCAGCACGACAGAAGATTGCTATATCATGCGGACAAATCGTACAGTCATTGGACCCCTGCTTGCTGATGGTGGGGACGTCGGGACCCCTGACTGCTCCAAGGAGGTTGTGTGTTTTCACATTGTTGTGCCTTCTGGTTCCTGACTGTAAAATGACAAATAATTATAATGTCTTCATGATCCTATCATTTTTCTAACAAGCTTATTGTTGTCAACTTTTTCTCCAAAACTCCCACGAGAACATGACTGCAGATCGACCTCAAATCAGCTGATGTAAAGTTGAGTAGTGTGAACCCTAAAGATCCTTAGTCAGTACATTCTCATCTCATAAGTTTACACAAACATTGTGCAACAGCATGCATGACATTCACACCAACACATACATGCACACACAAACTTGAGTGTAAAAGTTCTCCGACCACGTTGGCTCACAGGCACGCACACGTCTCTGGTCTCGGTCTCCCCGTCGCTCCTTCTCCTCTTTGTTCTGACTGTGAATCCAATCTCAGCTCAATCAGCACAAGTGCTGCCCCCCCCCCCCCGGTCCCCCTGCTGCACTCTGCACACAGATGTTAAGCAAGAAATAAAGGTCACGCGAGCATTCAAGTGTTACTGATCTGTTTCTCCTTTTCATCCGGTTATGGAGGCTGATTGAGGGGGGCTATCGGATGATACAGGGGCAGATAAAGCGGGCCCGAGGTGTGGGCCGCGGCGCGGTTGGATCTGATTAGAAGGCCAACAGGTGAAACGAGTGGGTGGGTGGGTTTGTGGCGGGCGGAGAGTTTTCACAACACCACCATCGGGCGCTCTTTGAAAGATGAGCAGTGATCTCCGAAGGTGGGGAGCGGCATGACAAAGCTGCAGATCTGGATCTGTGACAGTGTCCTCCTGCCAGATAGCCATCGCACACTTCAACATCTGTGAAGACGCAGCGCTGTAATTTGATGCGCCCTGATGGGAGGATCAAGCGGACTGTGATAAAAGTCGTGGTGCGTGCCTTCCACGTAGTTGTAAGAAAAGCACACAAGTGGAAGTTCTCCTTCTCTGGAGAAGCCAGGTAGCAAAGTGACGATTGAGAAGGGTTTAAGGTTCATGAAACCTCTCATTATCTGATCATGTGTAATGATGAGATGTAAATAAATCAACCCACTAGGCAGAAAGAATGTTGCCATTGTATGTTTCTGCAAAGCAGGAATACGTGAAACAATCACAAAAGCACCTTCCATGAATCCATCTGGTTAAAGCCTCAGAAACTATTGGTTTGGTTCAGGCAACAAAGACACATCCAGCTCAGGGATCGGCTGAGACTGCAGCCAGAACCTCCGCGAACCACCAGGACGGATGTCCTACCTGAAGACTGCAGATGCCTTATATGGAGTCAGCTTCCTGTGCTCTCAACTACTGCAGAACGCGTGTAGTGACTGAAAGACACAACAGTTCAACACATGTTTCAATTCTGTTTCTCTACAATATATTGAACATTCTTTCATGTCTGACAGTTTTCAACAGCATGAGAACTAAATTCCGTGGAAATCCCGAGGTCAGAGACACTGAGCCAGTCCGTGTCCAAGGACAAGGATCAAAGTGACCTGCTGTAACCCCCTTGAATAACTCCAAACAGGTGAATAAATATGAATATTGCATTGCTGTGTACTGGAAGGCCAAGGGGGAGAAGGTTAGCTTCCACGTGGGAAAATAAACAATCTGACCAAAGAGTCTTTATCGTCTTTATCATCGGAGCCTTCTCGGCTGGCGTTCTCAGATGATATTGGACGTCAGAGGTGATAATGAAATGTTTTAAAACGCCGCATTGAACAAGCACAGTCTTTTATTCTCCACAAGCGTGTGTTTGTGCTTTGGATGGATGTGTAAATGTTATCTTCTGGATAAAGTGTACACGCGGCTTTGCAAACGTTTCAATCACAGCAGCGTTTAAAAAAGGTCTGATAAGCATTTCCACTGTTTGTAGAAGGAAGATTATCATTAAAACAATCCAGCGCGATGCTGTGAAGCATTCCTCACCAGCACACACAACCCTCTTGGATAAAATGAAGCTACGGTTCAGCTGAGACGCACAATGGCATCTAACAAAGGAATACAAAGAGAGGAAATCTTTGAGAGTTGCTAGAGACCATCTCAGATCACTTAGCGGTGATACATGAACTACTCGGGGTCGACCACCTAAACAACGTATCGCTGTATTCTGTTGCATCTTCTGCACCATTACTGGGCGGCCGTTTCAGAGCAAGAATCCACTTTACATCTGGTGCCCGCCCTGTGATATCCATCTGACGTAAGGCAAGTACAGGTGGACGCTAAAACCGATTAGATAGTTTCATTATTGATTCACCACAATATGCTTATGTTACTTTTAGAGCTGCTGAGCTGCATCTGCAGGGCTGAACGATCGCACAATGTCATTATGCTCTGATTTCATGGGCCTTTTTAGGAGTTATTTCTGAGAATGTGCTCGCAAATAGAAGGAAATAATGCATTCACGTTGGCAGAGCGGACCAGGGGGCAGAGACTACAGCCTCACTGGCATCCTTAACCCTCCTTACACTCGCATTATTGCTCAAAAGAACAAGAATAACATTTTACTTTACTTAGAATATGTTGAATCAAGGCGGATCCTAATTCTGATGGGGATGTATGATTAAAGAGATGGAAGGTGGGCGCTACACTTCTGGGACAGCGTTATAAAATGTAATCGCCACATTGCTGAGGAGCAGCCGTGAGCTAATTGGCTCGTCCGTGAACTCGGTTGCGGCGTTCCAGGGCGTCAAGCTTTCACCTTTTAAGACATTTCCCTGCTGAAGGCCACAGACAGACAATAAGACGCAGAGGTTTTAAGAAAAACAGCCTTCATTGCAGGCCGAGCTTCGAAAAACATGCTGTCATCTTAAAGTCCTAAAAGATGACCAGTTTGTGCAAAGGGTCGGTTGAGGAAGGTTCAGTTTCATGTAAATGTCTTCGAACAGTTGTAAACCACAACCCGAAGGAATACCTCATTTCAAAATGACGTATTTTGCCGGGGACTGGGAGTTTGTCGTGCACAATAAGCCAGCAAAAATGGTATTACTTTGAAAGGTATTGAAGCAGGAAATGATTCATCAAACTGGCTGCTGTAGATAATTCATGGTAGAGGGAGGTCCACATGTACATGGACATGTGGATAAAGGATGTAACCTTGGCCACACAGGCCCGTTGTGGTCAACGCTTACTGTCCAGGCCATCTACTCTCCGTGTTCTGGAGATAAACTTAGCTTCCGTTTTCATGGATTCTGCAGGGTTTTATGCTGCTTTTGAACAATTGAGGAAGGAATGTGACGTATCTACACCTCTTCCTCTCTGAGTGGCCAAACAACGTGCCCTTTACATGCCCAGTATTCAGCAACCTCCCCCTCCCTCTCAGAGATTTCGACACAACTGGCGTGGATTACTAGATGTACAGCAGTCACCCAGTGTAGTTTTTTACCAGCATACACTGTCAATCATTCACATCAGCTTCCAGTGCAATATTGGGTGAGTGTGTGATATCTGGTGGGGGCACATCAAAGAGGAAGTGTTCTTATCTCTAGGAACAACAGTGCTATCCATGTCCCAATGCCCTTGTTGGAGTGGGTGTCCTGCTTTCTGCTTGATCCACTGCTGCTACTGAAAATCGCTTCCTACCAGCATGGAAATATCCACAAGCTGAGGCACAATGGTCAAAATATGGCTTGAATACTTAAGTATGTCTGTGTGCTCAAGGTGGGTGCGGCAGGGGAGTGCTGGAAGGGGAGGGGGGGCACTTCAGTAACCATTCAAGCCCATCTCTGACATATTCCATGGCCTTGAAGTCTCTGTTGAGCGTAGTGGGGCTCTCTGGGCTTTGTTTACGGATCACAGCTTGTTTACTATGAATCCCAGCGCCAACCCTGAAGAGATGTGGGCCCAAGATGTTTTATCTCTTGTCAGGGCTTGCTTCAATTAAATTAATGGAATCCATTCAGCTCTCCTCTTTCCCTTTCCCTTTCAGGCCCCGACCACAGAGGAGAATACATTAAAAAGATCTTAGAGCCTTAAGAAGGCACATCATGGTATTAGGCTCATTCTTGTTTCCTCGCAGATCCAGTTCATTTTCTTTCCCCTCGCTGGATGAAATAATCAATGGGACCTCAAGCTCACCAAGTATAGTTTGTCTGCACAATTTTCCATCCAAGAATATTGTAATTCTTCCCTAACTACTTGTTCTGTTAAGTTTACAGTAGCTACCAAATGGCTTTACTGTTGGTTAATGAATCAATCATTTTCTGTGGTCAGATTTAACAGGGTTAGGATCACTCATCTGCATGCAGATAATTCAATGGCTTTCTAATACGCCTCCAGCACAGTCTGTGGTCATACGGCCCGTTATTGTGCAAGTTAATACATAGTTATTGTAGATTTACATAGAAAGCCATAGTTAATGTAGAGAAGCAGCACAAAGAGACAGCGGACAGTGAACACAGGCCAGGTGATGTGTGCTCCTCTGTTACCTGGCGCCAGTAGTTATCCGTTCATTTGAGGTTCAGTTAAGGACAGGGCTCTTTGACAGTCATTTGGGTGTTGGGCAGCACATGTGGTTGCGGATGGTAACAGAGGGAACAATAGTGCTGGAGGATTTAAAGCTGCTACTACGGCCAGACGGAATCCCAGCCAAGGTGCTCACGTCCACTGCGTCTCCTCCAACAGGACGGCATCAATACGCCCTCTTTGGCTCATCAGTAACCACCAGCCTTCAGAACCCAACCACCTTGTAGTCAATGGTCATGGTGCTGACCACCATCCGGACCAAAGCTGGGCCGCTGCCCGTTTACCCATGGGGACAAATGAAGGACGGAATGGCGAGGCTTGTCTCCCCCAGCACCACCGGACATTCCCCGCTCATCCATTGCGTTCAGCAACACGCCAGCTAAACCCCTCACGCCAGTCAAAGATGTGTGAATATTCTGACAAGGTGTTGGATTTCGTCCTGATGGCTCATCCAGCTTCTCTTTACCTCTCTCGCCTGTATACAGGAAGTGGTCTCATCAAAGAATACCATCAATCACTACAACTTACAACCTGAGACAGTATCAAGTAATAAGTAATAAGTTAATCACTCTTATTAGCTTAGCTTGCATATGATAACGAATCATAAGGAATGCCGTCACAATGCGTCACCGGGCTTCTGGAATTTTTGATCTAATCTGCCCGGGTTCTTTTTTCACATGTGTTTAACAATAGAGTTTTTTCCTCAGTGTGCAAACAGCAGGTTGTCGTGGTGCAAATAGTCTAATCTCATCACGCGCTATCATGCATACGTTTGCAGGAATCTTATCATTTAGAACCAGCAAATCTACCTAAAGCCCTCTGATGTTGGTTTACAGCGTTCATAATCACCTTGAATGGCAACTCTCACTTTATCCCGATCATATCACAGTTATGAATTGTGTGTAGATAAAGCAAGACGTTAGAGAAGTTCATTCTGAGAAAAGAGTTCCTAACGGAGCGAGCTGATTGTGTGTGCGAGGGCCTCCCGTCGCTGCTCGGTGATAATGAACTGGTTTTCCCTCCGTGTCTCACCTCTCGTGCCAGCAGCACTTTGATTATTCTTCCTGATGTTGTATTAATACAGAGCTGAATGGTTTTTAATGAACCTGGAGAGAGGTGACGTTTAGGTACTCTTATAGACGAAAGATGAAAGTCATAATAACCCGTTATTAATATTTCCCTTTCTATAAATAAAAACCAAAAGCAACCACAAAATATTAATAAAAGCGAAATAATCGCAACAAAAAAATAGAAATACAGCTAAAAGCAGAATTAGAGACTAATTACAGTATGTTAGTGTGTATAGTGAGTTATTTTATCATAGAGGAGTCGCCCCGATGGACACTCGACGGGATTCTGGTTATTAGGGTCCGTTGTTATTCAAAGATTCAAAGATTTTTTTATAGCCAATTACACACGCCCTGTGTACTGAAATTCTTGTGCTTGCCTTTTCTGGAAAAAATACAATATTTACATAAATGTACATGAAATAAAAATAAAAATGAGGTAAGGATAAGGCAGAAATGAGGTAAGGGCAAAAGTGTAAAACTGAGCAGGTTGTAAAAGAAAAACTTGAATTAAATGAAATGAGTGCAACATAAATTAACAGTACAGTAACAGTAAGTGTAATCCTAACAAGCTAAAGTGCAGACCAGTTGTGGATCAGGTTATAGAGTCCTCTCAGCTGTTGGGAAAAAAGAGTTTCCCAGTCTGGTGGTCCTGCATTTGGCCCTTCTGTACCTTCTATACCTCCGGCCTTATGGGGGCTGCATGCACGCAGAAGCTGCACTAAAGAACGCAAAGCGCTTTGTTAAAGCGCAGCCGGTGGAAAGATGCTCTTCTGTGGGCTGATCCTCTGACACGGTCGGTGGCCGACGGCAGTGAGATGGGTTTGAGGGAAGCAGGTATTACCGCCGCGCCCATCATACGCTGTCGTAAGCGCAGCTCTGGTCCACCTCTGAAGGGACACGAAAATGACTTATCAGCTGTCAAGGGGAAAATTACTGGTGATGAATGTGTTATAGCCCCTTGTGTTCTCCCATCTCCCCGCCGTGTTGATATTACACCCTTGTGCTGAGTAAATGCCCGCAAATACCCAAGACGCCGCACACTTTGAAATGAGGGATTATTATACTGGAGGAAAAGCAGGGGGCAAGATTTGGAGATATTCCGTGGAAAGCTGACAGCATAAATACTTTGAGTTCTGACTGTCCCCGGTGTCGGCGCAAACAACTGACACGGGATACACTTGTGTGCCTGATAAGACTGCCAGACGTGTAATTCCTCTGTCATCATTATCACAGCCATCTCTGATTCAACAGCTCCAATTTGAATTGCACTTTGACGGCGGGATTAATAAATACAAAACACACATTGCATGCACACATTTCTGGATATCATGTTCAGTCTGTCAGTATTTGACAGCGCAGTGCACACTAGCCAAACAAGTTTATTGATATAGAACATTTCAGCAACAATCCAGAGCTTTTCACTTAAAAGACAAAAGCGCTAAAGAAAAACATCACAAAAGGACATTATCAGGAAAAATGAAAAAATCATTTCTGAAAAATTCAACAGAATGAATAATAAATAAACAAAAAAATGACCAATTCAAGATCAGAGCTTTTAAACAAAAGGCAGCGGCGAGCCGAGAAATGGATGCCGTCGATGGTCGTCGTCAAAGAAACGTTTCATAGTTTTTCTCACAAAACAGGAACAATAAAGAAATGAACAAATTCTCTTCTTTTGCTGTTACCTCTCATGTGACCCTCAGAGTGACCTCCGGCGCTGTGGACCGATGCACATCGTCAGGCTGCAATCGGGTTGGGAACCATTGCAGCAGACTAGATGCTCTTTAGCATGTTGGACACACCAGCATGACACTGTATTTCCTACCAAACAACAACGACTGGTCTGGTGGACAGAATCTGTCTAAATTAAGTCTTTGTATTGTAGGGCTGCTGTTTAGAGGATGTATTCAGTCATGGAGCTATAGGTGGTTATGATGGAGGGTTTAAAGTTCTAACCTTTATGAAATTACAAAAATACTACTACAATTATTTTCACAATTAGCTTTTGTGGAGAAAAAGTACCTCAGCTGAAAACACCAAGGGAAAAACAGATTTTGTATCAAAGAATTGCATTTTCAAAATAAGTTTCTGTCTGCCCATAAATACCTGTGCATGAGAGTTAGATGTATTCTGGACCATTTGTTTTACGATACAAAAGTCACCATTATCAAGAATAAACATAAAAATAAGGCAGTGGAAGCTTAAAGAAAACTAAACCTGAACAAAGAGCTAAAATTACTAATTGGTTTACTGATCAGTTGTACTTTGTTCGATTGATTTGCAATTAATTCTGGTTTGCGGTGCATAAAAGACAGCGGCTGGCGCCAACCTTGGAGCTTGTGGATACCTTATACTCACTTAGAGGGCGAAGGGGGAGAGAACATCAATACGTTGTTGTGAGTGTGGCCCGGGACTCACGCTGATACTGTCTTCTTCATTTGTTGGGGCTATGAGGCAGAGTGTACGGAACAATACATTTTCAGGATAGATGATTTGCCCTCTTGGTGGAGGTGGGAGGTGTGTAACCTTGCCGTGCCGGGGCCATTAGTGTGATCTTACGCTTCAGGATGCACATAATGTTTTATACTCCAGAGGGATGCATGACACAGAGCTGTGCAGTGAATACAGCTCCTCTTCCAACAGAATGGCATTGCACTGTATAAATGTGTCGGTCGCCAACATGAGCTTTTTTACTGTACGACATGATGGGATTCAATATTTCAATGACAATATGCAGGTATACAGATATTAAGGTTGAAATAATTGAAATGCACATGTATACATATATAAATATATATATATATATATATATATATATATATATATTTTTTTATATATATATATATATTTTTTTATATATATATATTTTTTTTTTAATTTTTATTTATCTTTATTATCTCGATTGGTCCAATGCAAATCTGTGTGGGTAAAAACATCTGGAACTGTCTGGATAACAGAAAGGATAAGACCTGCTCAAAACTTCTTCTGCCCCTGAAACATCTTAGTTTTTTTATCAATCAGAAGCTTTCACAGGGAGTTGTTTTACAACATGCAGTGTGTTTGTGAAAGAAGTGGCTCACTGCTGTACTACACTACATTACATTACATTTAGCTGGTGCTTTGATCCAAAGAGACTTACATTGCATTTTTAACCCATGGCTTTTTACATTTTTGCCCCGCGAGCAATTAGGGGTTAGGTGTCTTGCTCAGCCGGGACTCAAACCTCCAACCCTGCAGTGGCCAGCACACCTTCTCTACCCCTGAGCCACGACGACATGTCGTGTGTGACCGTGTGCGTCGGTGCGTGAGTGAAGTCGCACTTGTCCGACCACCAACAATCTCTCACTCTGCTGCAGTTTTGTCTCCGCGCTCAACCTCACACTCTGTCGGAACAACTTCTATATCTGCTCACGTTCCACTCAAATACCTGTTCTTCGCTGGAGGGGGTTGATGGGGGGTTCTGCTTTTCTGTGTCTCTGGAGGTATCATTGTCTTTACAGTGACTTGGTTCAGTCCTTCCACGTTAGCTTTGCAGTCGGTCTCATCACACCATTTAGGCCATCACAGCGCAGTTCTCAACCGTAGCTTATTACTGAAGGTAATTACCGCCATCACCAGTAGAAGTCACACGAGGAAGCCGGTTGGTTGGTGTTCCGAGGGTCGTAATTACCGCTCGTCGTTATCTCGAGCCCGGGTCCACAATTAGCCTTCTGCAGATGCTTTAGGAACCCCATCACCATTTGATCTGGCAAAGAACGCTTCAACGAGCTTCACGTAATGATCTTCACCCAAATAACGCTGACCTCTTTGGTCCTTATTAAGCCACTGTTGGTAATCATCCTCTTCCTGCCTGCAACTGCCGAACTGAGCCAAAGCTCTCTTGGTGCGTTTGAGAAGGTGACTAAACGGCTGCTGCGGGAGGGATTTGATTGTTAAAGATGGCCGAGGGATGCGGGACAGCACCCACCATGACCTCTGTTCACTGGAGTGTTCCAAAGGAAAGACACTTTAAATTATTACTACATATTATTTCTTTGGTTTCTACATTTCTTTGGTCTGGAAAAATAAACCTGTCGAACCTATTTTGCTCCTTTTGTATTCACTGTATAGGAACAACGAGTCGCCTTGTTAACACTCGCGGGTCAGAAGGACAATAGTTGTTCTTTTGATACAGTCTACATGTCTCTCAGGAAAGAGAATGATTTTGTATGCACTGTTTTGCACTGTGAATGAAATGCTAATAATACAAAGTGTAATAGGGTAGATGTTGTTATTTGCCAATTGAAACGTGATAATTGCTCCATTTAAAGTTCAAATCTTCCAGGAAAAAGGAGAGACAGTACAGTTTCAAACTGCTATAATTAGTTCTATTAATGTTAGTTTAACAATAACAGAAGGAAGGAAGTAAGTGAGGCATTGGGCATCCTTTGTGAAGTGGACAAAAATGTATTCTCATGTTTATTAGAAAGTTGAACGATGATGCAAGTTGGATGTTTGGGAATCTCATTTGTAAATGTTTTGTTTAAATGAAAAATTGTGTCTGTAAAGTCACAAAAATGTGGCAAGATAATAAGTTTGTGTGAATCCGTTGAAAATGTGCGGCCCAACAACATCTTCATTGGAAGGTGTGGAGGGAGAGAAACCACAAGTTCTCCTACGGATAGGATTCTTTTCCTTTGCTTCCCTCTCTGTGCTCCTGCAACGCTCCCCCTGAAGGAGGAAACAGAGATAAGGAAGTGAGAGAAAGGGAAGAGAGAAAGTATTGACCACAGATGCTTTTTGAGTCCAGACTGTTAGCTTTTTAGCGCTGTGTGTGTGTCGTGATCTGGTTACCCAACGTGCCGCCACCGCGTTCAGAGACACACTAGAAGCTTCCCCGGAGACGAGGCAGAGCAGCTCCTCTGTCTCCAGCATGGCTGGGAGAAAGATCTGTCTCGGACGTCACTGTGTCTGACCCCCCCCCTCCCCCCCTCCACACACACCGCCCGTATCACCGAGCCACTGTCCCAACCACAGCCGTGAACCAGAGCACTACGTCGACCGGTCTGAGGGAGGCCGTGCATCTGGTTCCACCTGCTGAGGGACCGAGCACTCGAAACACACCAGGGTCCTGGAGGAAATGTCCTTCATAAAAGGGTTAGCCTCGGCTGTTGCTATTTGGCCTTCTACAAACAGGATTTGACTGTGGCCATCTTGTCTTTTTTGTATTCTGCAAAAGAAAGGAACCATATTTGGGATGCGGCTGGTTGCGATTATAACGTCGACCTGAATCCGACCCTGCTCATGGTCTTCCCATGTGATCACACTTACTGTATTGAAAGAGTCTGAAAGCATAAACTCATGAGTACTGAGATAATGAATCGTGTGTAATCTGCTCGTGTGATCAGACGTCTTTCACAGGATTTCCACGCCGATGGCCATGATGGCCTTGAGATGTATTTACGGACATGAATTAACTCCAGTCAACGTTGAGCAGTGGCCTTTTGGGTGAAAGGGTTTGACGAAACCCACCTCACCACTCGGAACATATTTGTGTATGTATGTATGTATAAGAACATTAGTTCTCCACGAATGCAAATGTCCAATAGTCGTATGTTGGGAACCCTTGTGGGCCGCTATCTTTAGCATCTTTAGCAGCATACGCATTCAGTAGTGAATTACAGGCTAAAGAGTTTAGGAGTACAATTAAAGTCAGCTCTACTTAATCACAGGTTTTTTAAATAGTGTTTATTCCATTTTATACTGTGGATTACTGCTTTTTCACTGAGATATAATGACTGCTGACTGATACCTTACTGTATTCACTGCTGAAGAAATGTTACAATGTGAATGATTCTTTGGCATTCTTTTGTGTATTCGGAGTACCTCTAATGGTTTCCTAAAATATTGCAACACATACCGAAGGCTCCAAAACAGCATAGACGTTATCACCCTGCACCCATCACGTCTCAGCATTGTCAAACAGGCAAGAACAAATCCACGGCAGCATCATTTGAATAATTTACTGTTAGAGGCACATGTGACCCATCCTCTGACCCCTGACACGGACAAGTCAAATATTGTTGTGGGTCTTTAAATGTGCCTCTTAGATAAAGCCCGTCACACCAGCAATTGATAGTTTATTGATCCGCGCGTGACAAATGACTAGCGAGCTGAATGCGCTAATCTAAAATCAAGGGCTTATGCGCTGCACTGGTTAGTCAAGCAAATATGGCAATCCCAAAGGTAAAGCTTCTTACTCACTTCTTTTGTATTGTGTAGTTCATCAGCAGAGACAGTGGTCCATGTCTACAATCCATACACATATATAACCGTTAGCTATGTCCATACGTGTCATTGAAAGAGGAATAAATCCCCCCCGGCAGCTGATGGTAGGGTTTTAGACTGACTCCCATGTGAACACATCTGTGTCCTTATTAGACGTCCCGATGACGTACGAGGAGCAGATTAGCTCAGCAGAGGGAGGATGGGAGGGAAGAAAGAGTCCAACCAACACAAGACTCTCACCACTGAGAGACATTAAGCCGGAAACTCTGCCAGAGGGGAATTTCTTTTGTTACGTAACTTAGGTACTTAACAAATATCTGTTACAAAACAACGGTTCATATTTACATAATGAGCTCCATTATTCTGACCTGCAGCACAGTATTTCCCAAACATGGCCTTGTAGTTTCTTGCCGGAACCAAACACAGGAATTTTTTAACACAAAATAATGTTGTTAAATTCCGTTACACGTTCAAGTCTTTGGCCGCTGAGCAAGCGCTGGGATTTGTCAAGTTTGGAGTGTTGGTGTAGCTCCTGAAAAGTGCAGCGTGAAGCCACTGTAGGCGCGCACAAAAGGCTGAAGCTCCACATTGTGGTGACGTTTTGTTAACTGACACTGTTGAAGCCTTATACAGCTTTCACCACAGACGGGCAAGGTCAACAGACCAAGTGTTTCCCCTGCCATTAGATCAGGGGGCGCCCCCCAGCACAGAGCCAAAACGACTCCCCCCACCCCATCGGAGGAGCACACATTGAGGCCTGGACAAAAGCCTCGTCCACAGTAGTTCTTCTTCATTCTATCAACATGGAACTTTGCATGATTACTGCGTACACACGGTGGGTTATCTCCATGTTTTATACAGCTGCTAGTGACTTTTTTCAGGCAATTCTCAAAATGTGAAGGGTTTTATTACGTGTTGTAATGATTTCTTTTTCACCAGTAAGATATAAACTCATTTGTACACATCAGAGAACTCACAGGGGTTCCCCTTTATCCTGACAGAAAAACAAGTATCCAGATGGACAAAGTAGTTACAGAGTTATTACACATTTTATCGTGTGTATGGCATTTTATGAGCATATTTTGAACAATTTCTGTTTGCAATCTATTTAATCTATTCACACTGTTACTTCCCATATCCACCCTGAGTGGCCACAAAAAAGGGTGTTCACATAGGTAAAAAAAAAACAGCCAACCGCTGTTAATTTACAGGGATTCTTGGGGAACATCTAGTTAATTCTGTCTATATTCATATGAAAAGTGTTATAAATAGAACTGTGTGTCATCCGCATAATGACAGAAATGGAGCTTGTTTGTGTAAATGGCCCAAAGGAAGCAAGTGCGGAAGAGAGAAGAGCAGTGGACCAACTATTGCCGTAAATATTATGATCAATTGTAAATGAAATGCTGAACTCAAATAATTCCAATAACATTTTTGTTGAACTCGTACCATTGAAAAACGTTCCCGCAAAACATAGTATGTAAAATAGTATTTTTAAATTTCCACCGAGTGTCAATTAAAACATTATTCCTGAGAACAAATTGCACAATAATAATAAATAAACGAGTGCATTCAAAATGATAATAAATTATACTTAAAACAGTTAATGTTGGACTACCATCACATCATAATGATAATAATAATAAAGTTTTATACAATTATTATTTTACGGCGAGGCAATCTGAATAAGACTATGAAAAATTATTACCTGTTTTAATCCTTTAGTCCACTCAAAGACCTAGACCACCTAGTTCATATCAACAGGCTGGATAATATGATATCACCTCATTTTCTCAAATCAAATATTTTTCAGAAATTATTTCAGCTTGGCCAAGAAGAAAATCTAACTCATTTTTTTTAATTTCTCTTGAAAATAGTCAAATTCAAGCCCTTTAATGACAAATGGTCCAGGTGCATAGAAATATTTGTAAAAGTATTAGAGATGTTTATCCCAGAGATAAAACGATGATGAAATACAAAGACTAAGCCAAAAACAAATAGATCCCCTCTTCTCATTTTCCATCAATAAACCCAACATGGATTTGGCTGTTTTTCTCTTCTATTAAATGCATCAGACTTCAGGTTATAACCACTAAATTATTTGATTGTGAAGGCCATTATAAAATACTGCAACTTTCCATAGGCAGCTCTCGCATAGCCTCAGAGTGTATGAAGCGCATACAAAAGAGCGGCTGGTTGCTATGGAGCACAAAAGCACCGTAGCCATTAGGACACTGATAGAGTTTTGCCTCTTGCCATCAGGACAAATCTATAATTAGACATTCATTTGGGACTCTGGGAGGGCCCCACGGTTTGTGTGTGTAGTATGTGTGTGCTTGAATGAGCAAATGTACATGTATGTGTGTGCGATGTAGCCCCTGTTATAGATTTTAAGCGCATGCGCAGGCAAGGCAGCGTATGTTTGAATTTCACCTCAGATAAATGAGTAGCACCTGATATTTATATTAAGGAAAAGTAATCCTTCATTCCTAATGTATGTTGCTGCAGATCAAAGCCAATACAACACTCCTCATTTCCTCCGTCATGTGACCTGTATTGCACGATGGTCTGACCTGCAGTTCGAGCCCCACACTACGACACGCGAGACTCCACTTCAGATGTGGAAAAAAATACGTCTTTGTAGGGAAAATGGCATTATTTAGTGTCTCTGCTCCTCATCCAATAGCATCCCATATCCCTTTGAAGGAATAGAGACTTCAGATGCAGGAAAATGAAAAAATTGCAATACTTTTCTGTAATTTTGTCCGGCTATTTCGAGTCAAATTAGCTCAAGGGTTGTTGCATTCGTCTTGTGTAACACAATGAGACACGCTGGTTTGTTGGGAATAGCGCATGCACCTCTCCCAGAGTTCAAAGAGGCTTGCAACAAAGCTGCCATTTATCAATACATATCAATGTTTCTGATGAGATTACACCAAACAAAATCAACCTGTCAAACAGGACTGAATTTGAGAGGCAACGGCGTTTGGCTTCTAGTTCTTTTTGACTATCAAAATATGTTTTACACTGTTGGTTTGGCAAAAAGAAAGCTGTCAGAGAAATATAATTTACTTTTTATATTTCTAAATTTTAATATCAATATTACAAAACTAAGTGCATCATATTAACTTCATCAAGGGGTCATTATTTCTCTGCTATTTCTGAAGTATCCATGCATGCACAACAAGCAGACATATATGGAATAATTATCTTATTGTCATCCAAAGGGGGGTCTTGGATGTTGGATTGCTGGACAATCAAATCTCCATGCCAACAAATTGATGTATTTCCAAAGGGATTGAACCAAACAGGACTGATTTGCATGTGTGTGACAAGCTGGTCCAGCTTTGACATCCCTGTGATCCGCAGATGTGGATGGATTACTCCGTGTGGCTCATAGTACCAGTTGGCCGTCACCCACGAAATGTAACTCAAGAGTCACACACATACAACACAAAAAGACACAAAAACAGCTGCACAGAGACAATGTGGAAAGAGATGAAGCCACCAAAAGGAGGCATTCAGATGACTTTACTGACCCACAATGACCATAAAGAGACACAAAGCAACTACAAAAGTGAAAAAAGGCAAGGAGACAAAAAACAGACGTGCAAAATCTTAAGGGGAAAAACAACAATAGATGATGAATAACGGGAAGAACAACATTTTTGAATGACACAAAACAAGCACTAACAGTCACAAAGTGGGAGTGTAAAGAGACACGTAATACAACAAAAGACGCTCAAGAGCTTTGTCTCGCTCCAAAGTAAAGAGGTGGTTGGCCTTTCTCATGTCCTAATCGGCCATTGGAGGCGGAGGCAGGTCCATTATCAGCACAGACGTTCGCATTTATCGTTGTTTTTTGAATTAAATCTGAACTTGGTAACTTGTCAGTGAGCGAAGGGGGCGGGATTACTATAAGTATAAATGATGAATGCATAGTAGAGTTCAAATGAAATTCAGAGTTTCCTTTGCTTGATTCATTTGCATTCATTTAGACAAGACGGCAGCTGTGGAATCAACATTGGGTGACTATAAACCGGGGGCTTCTAGCTCTTCTTTTCAACACTTTACAAAAGAATGTATCTATGACAATACTTGGGAGGAGTTACAACTTCCTAACGTTTTTCCAAAATTCCATTGATTTAAAGAGGAAAAATACTGCTAAGTTGCATTAGCGTGTGTGTCATCGTTGTGCCCCTATGGGCCACATTGATTTTGTCTCAATGCATGGATGAATATGTGCTACAGTGTATGAGAAAACACATTTCATGCTCAAAGCCTTTTCCTTCATGTTATAATCATATTGGTAAAATACTTCTCTTCAGTGCAGCAGTGATTACTGTGCATGCTGCAGCGCTGCTATGGCTTGGCAGCTTCCCTGTAATGAAAGCAACTTGACTAGAGATGGATTTACTACGGCCACCTCAATTTGTGAGTGTTTGGTTTGTTCCTCAGAAATGACACCCAAGAAATGGATCTATTTTATTAGTAACAATTTATAAAACATGTACAATACAATGAAAACAAGCTTTTTTAGTAGTTACATTAGTGTGCCCTCACCAGAGAATCAACTGTGTCCCTTTTGCCTTCAACATAACAAGGCACCAAATTACAAAAAAAACATAATGTCATAATAATAAAATGACAAGATAATGATTCCTGTATTCTACAACAGTCCTTCAGAAAACAGATCTGAGAGAGAAGACAACGGAGACCTGTTTGAGTGACGACAATAGGTGAGAGGCAGCTGCTAAGGGAAGTTAGCGTAAGACTGCCCTCTGCTGTAGCCTCACTGTCTGGCTGAGGACCAGGGTGGGGGACTCGGGGGGACCAGGGCGTGAGGACCAGAGTGTGAACACCAGGGTCGGGGACATGTGAGGACCAGGGTGGGGGACGTGTGAGGACCAGGGTGGGGGACGTGTGAGGACCAGGGTCGGAGACATGTGAGGACCGAGGTGGGGGACGTGTGAGAACCGGGGTGGGGGACGACGTGAGGACCAGGGTCGGGGACGTGTGAGGACCGGGGAGGGTGATGTGTGAGGACTGGGTGGGGTACACGTGAGGACCAGGTCGGGGACCTGTGAGGACCGGGGTGGGGTACGCGTGAGGACCAGGGTGGGGTACACGTGACGACCAGGTCGGGGTGTGAGGAGGGTGGGAGGATGTGAGGACTGGGTGGGGTACACGTGAGACCAGGTCGGGGACCTGTGAGGACCGGGTGGGGTACACGTGGGACCAGGTCGGGGACGTATGAGGACCGGGGTGGAGGATGTGTGAGGACTGGGTGGGGTACACGTGAGGACCAGGTCGGGGACCTGTGAGGACCGGGGTGGGGTACACGTGACGACCAGGTCGGGGACGTATGAGGACCGGGGTGGAGGATGTGTGAGGACTGGGTGGGGTACGCGTGACGACCAGGGTGGGGTACACGTGACGACCAGGTCGGGGACGTATGAGGACCGGGGTGGAGGATGTGTGAGGACTGGGTGGGGTACGCGTGAGGACCGGGGTGGGGTACACGTGAGGACCAGGTCGGGGACCTGTGAGGACCGGGGTGGGGTACGCGAGAGAACCGGGGTGGGGGACACGTGAGGACCAGGGCGGGGGACGTGTGAGGGGTGGGGTACGCGAGAGAACCGGGGTAGGGGACACGTGAGGACCAGGTCGGGGACCTGTGAGGACCGGGATGGGGTACACGTGAGGACCAGGTCGGGGACGTATGAGGACCGGGGTGGGGGGTGTGTGAGGACTGGGTGGGGGACACGTGAGGACCAGGTCGGGGACCTGTGAGGACCGGGATGAGGTACACGTGAGGACCAGGTCGGGGACGTATGAGGACCGGGTGGGAGATGTGTGAGGACTGGGTGGGGACACGTGAGGACCAGGTCGGGGACCTGTGAGGACCGGGGTGGGGTACGCGAGAGAACCGGGGTGGGGGACACGTGAGGACCAGGGCGGGGGACGTGTGAGGACCGGGGTGGGGTACGCGAGAGAACCGGGGTAGGGGACACGTGAGGACCAGGTCGGGGACCTGTGAGGACCGGGATGGGGTACACGTGAGGACCAGGTCGGGGACGTATGAGGACCGGGGTGGGGGATGTGTGAGGACTGGGTGGGGGACACGTGAGGACCAGGTCGGGGACCTGTGAGGACCGGATGGGGTACACGTGAGGACCAGGTCGGGACGTATGAGGACCGGGTGGGGGATGTGTGAGGACTGGGTGGGGGACACGTGAGGACCAGGTCGGGGACGTATGAGGACCGGGGTGGGGGATGTGTGAGGACTGGGTGGGGGACACGTGAGGACCAGGTCGGGGACGTATGAGGACCGGGGTGGGGGATGTGTGAGGACTGGGTGGGGACACGTGAGGACCAGGTCGGGACGTATGAGGACCGGGTTGGGGATGTGTGAGGACTGGGTGGGGGACACGTGAGGACCAGGTCGGGGACGTATGAGGACTGGGGAGGGGATGTGTGAGGACCAAGTGGGGGACACATCAACCTTTTATTCTGTTGTCAAAATTGACCGGCAATAGCAAAACAGATGTTTGTGCTGTAGGACTGAGACGAGAACACAAGATGGAAACACTAAAGATCGATGTCCAAATTAATAAAATCTGATCCAAAGAATCTCAGATTAGATTAAATCCATGATTTAAAAACTACAAGGAGAATCAATGGCACGTCAATAAAGTCAATCAGAGCTCCGTCCTCTCCAGGTATGTTCTGTCCCATGATGGAGATCCATGATGCAGATGTCCATTTTGGATCTGTATGTGAATCCTTGTGACGGCTTTTGAAATGGCATTTAACAACATGCAAATAAATGATTTTGAATACAATAATATTAACGATATCGGAAGTGCACATTGCAAAGCAGATCAGGGAGAAGCTCGGGGACAAAAGGTGCAGCTTGGCCGCCACACGGAGAAAAACATGTGGAACATCTGGGCTGCTCGGTCCAAACCGTAAAGGATATTAAAGCAGATTAAAGACGCAGTCGGCTCAGCTGTCAGCAGTGTGGACACCCCGAGTGCCGGTGGGTATCAGGCTAATAATGCAGGGTTAACCCAGCCGCATCGTGAGCGAGTCAATTCATCAGGGACTCAACATATGCGCCACACGGACACCCTGACAGAAGATCTATTCATTCTATACTTCTTGTTTTGGCGGACAATGTAAGTAAAAACTACAGTAATGTCAGAGAACCTCTCCAGCCTTGAAGGTAGTAGCTTGCTGTCGTAGCTTAAGGTTTACCTACTAGTTTTTAGCGTGTTACACACACACACACACAGATACAAGCATCAAGCTCTTATTATACAGATATATGACAAGTGAGCAAACTCAAACGATGAAGAAGATGAGTAAGAAACAAAAAACAGGGTGCTCTTCATCATGTCACATATTCACGCCTACGATGTCATCTGAGTGAACTTTCAAACTAATTTGAGTTATTTGCATCATGCTTTGTCAAGGTCCATTGATCAATTAATACAATTACATTTTAGAATTTGAATGGGCTTGTTCTCATGAGGAGATGACACGAGGGAAAGGAGCGGCCTCAGGCACATTGCACACTGGGCGTGAAAACAGTTTATCCATAAAATGACATTAACATTCAACAGCAATGAAGATTTAATAGACGTCGTCGAAACTACTGTAAATGTTCCGCATCAGTGGTTTCTCTTCAACCAAATCAATGCTCATACGTAAGATGACGACTGAATAATAATGCAAATTCATTCCCTGCAAATGAACGTAGAATTCACGTCAAAGCGCCGGGTAATTGACCAGCCAGCTAATTGATATTCAGCACCAGAGTCTCACAGGCGGCCAATTGACATCTATTCTCCGCTCCCTAAGAAGCAGGATGGAGGAAACAAAGCTGCCGAGAGGAGCTGCTTGAATAGCCTCGTGTCCCAGACACTCAGACGACTTCTTCCTCTCGTTTCTCTTTTTTTACTCAAGATGTCTTTGAATGTATAAGAGCAGGGAGGGTTCTATAGAGAGAAGATCCAAGAGAGCACCTGCGTTTGATTTCTGGGTCCGCAATTGGCCTCATTAGCTGCATATTCAATTAGGCGGCGTGCCCCCTGCATTGTCAGGGGATCTGGGTCAAACACTCAGGTCACTCTGAAGAGCTTCGCTACTCCATCCTCGGAGCTTTGAGCTGCAGCACTCCATCCGTTTGGTACAAGACGACCGGCTGAAGATTACCATCAAACACTTGTGACTGATCTTGAGCTAAATGACTGACAATGACTTTCTGATTAAATGTTCCTCATGCCACAGTCTACTGACCTCAGCAGCTCCCACACATTATACAGAGTCCGACGAGAGAAAACAGAAGGCAGCGCACTAATGAGTCTGCCTGTTGCTCAACACAATAGCACTGCAAAGGAGGCAAAGGTAGAAACTACAGTGAGAAGATGAAGTTCAAGACATATTTAGCTAAAGGCAGAAAATTATTTTCGGTATAGGAAGAAATGTGCTGAAATTACGTGGGAACATTTATGGAAAATGGTCAGAAGATCACATTGTAATCACTGGAAATGACTTGAATTGGACTTTTTACTTTTCTAGAGTGGAATGAGGTTCAGACTGCCATTCTGCAGAAAGGCACACATTATACGCGTGTATATATACAGTATATATCATGCTGTTTGTGACATAAATCACGTGAGGTGTCTTCATTTCACGTAATAGGAATGATGGAGGCTGCCTGTAAAATCAAATAGTGAAACTGACAAAAGACAATGACTCAGCATTTATTCATAGGGAAGGTGATGACAGCTGAGTCAGCTTTAGCAGCTGGCTCCATCGTTCCCAGGACAACATCTCCATGTAGTTATCCTGGATCAGAAAAACACATATTATTTTGCCATTGAAACCACGCAGAACACATTAAAATGGGATCCATATTCAAAATATTCAATAGGTCATGATTACACCACGTTTAACCTTAGGCATTACTCAAACCCTGCAGTCCTACATCAACATTATTATTTATTTATATATATATATATTTTTTTTTTTTTTTTTTTTTTTTGGGATAACCTCACTATGCAAATAAAGAAGAGCAAAAGGAAACACATTACAATTCCACCAGTATTTTACATGTAACGCATGAATCAGGAACAACATCACGGTAGAGTGCAAATTAAGCCTTCAGCTGTCAAAATGCTAAATCGTTTGGCACAATAGTGTTATTAAGATCCTAATTTCCTAAAACAGTATGCATTTAAATTAAATCAACCCTATTGGTGATGCATTATGTGCGCTGGACCAGAAACTTGTAAGTGAGTTTGCTCACTTACTTCATGACTTCATGCCATCTATGCAATGTAATGTTTTCCCTTTTACATGCTAGATAATAATAATAATATGTATTCATCCACTGAAAGCTTGTTTTTCATGTTTCAGGCCAATGAAGTGCTGTAATATAACGGTAATACTATGTGTCATAGTAAAATATTTATTGTTAAAAAATAAATAATCTTGGAGTTCTCTTCTAGCAGGCTGTGCCCTTTAATTAAACAAAATGAAGAAACACATAACAGGAAGAAATTATGACAAAAAAAATAACAGCAGTGCATTTCTCTCCACCTGGGCCGACTAATGGTGAAACAGGAAGTAGGAGGGGCCTGAACCTACAGCAGCTCAGGAGGGACATTTCCTCACTGGCTACATATATGATGCCTATAGTTAGGGCTGGCACAGGTTGGTCTGGACCAGCCCTTAGATGAGCTGTTATAGGCCAAGACCTCTGGGGGGGTTTCTTAGGACTCGCTGACCTCCTCTCTCTCCTTCTATAAGAATTCACATGATTAATGTAAATCACTAATTCAGCTTGTTCAGAGTTGTTCTTTCTCGCCTTGCAGGTTCCCATGGATCATGATTGTATCTCAACCCCGGTTCCTACCACGGATCTGCTGACACGTGTCGCTTCTAACACCAGCAGGACTCAAACGCAGAAATCACAAAAATAAAGACTTTATTTAACTTCTCAAAAAGCATACAGCAGCCAAAAGTCCAAGCTTCCAAAAAACTCTCTGTAACCCGACAGCAACGTCGACAAAGACAATGAACTGACAAGGAGACAAGGGACACACCTGGTGTAAATACACTGGGAAGGTGCAGGGGATTGGACACAGCAGGAAACAATCAGGTCCACGGCAGATGATCACAACCAGGGCAGGAAGTGAAGTTAACCCAGAGACGTGACTAAATATGCCCCATGAGATGCCCCGTGTGAACTGCAACGCCCTCTCAGGTTCATTTGCACTATGCGATTTAGACAAAAAAAACGATGAATTGAAATGTAACGGCATGTATGTCTTTTTCTTCAGTTACACTTTTTTCGTACATCATTTTTGACCTTCCCCCTCAAACAGAGATTGGCCGTTCATAGCGTAGCGTCAGTCCGCTCCCACCAAGGACTGGGAGCTTTAGACTCTCATGTAGATGCATTCAGATGTTTGTTATTGTCAGGCTGCTTTGGAACTATTAACAACCAGTGATGACTAGTTGTTATACCAGAAGAAGATGTACGTTTCTACTTAAAGTACTGTGGAGCACATAAGCAGATGTCAGTGGGTTCGTACTGGAAAGAGGTCGTGCTTCAGGCCCAGAAGCCATGACAAAGAGGGAACAAAAGAGTTTTGTCCAGCCTTAAAAAAAAAACTGTGATTAAAAAACGTCAATTATGTTACATATTATCAACATATATGAACATTTTTGTCAGTATCTCAGCAAGAAATAATATCATTTTTAAGTAAAAATGCCATTTACCTGGTATTTTGCCTTTCAGTCTTAATGGCGGAGGCAAATAAAAGATGAGTGAGTAAATTTGAACAAGGCCACCTTAAAAAAAAATCTAATCTGTGCTAAACTACGTAACAGGACAACCGAACTAAGGCAGAATAATTTGTGCAACCTCTGTGTGTTCACACAAGAGCTCATGTGGAGATGCACTTATTTGCAACACTGTATTGGTGAAATGAACCTTTATTAAACAGCAATATTCTCCATATACCACCTGCTAGTCTCATAATGAGTAAGGATTCAAATTAGGGAGAGGCGCTCCTTTCTTCAATGGCAGCCTGTTTCTTTTCATCAGTGAGCGCTTCAATATAATACAATGATGGAGCGGAGAACGGGTGGAGAAAGGAGAAAATAATGTACAGCACAAAGAAAACCATTTTTTCACAGTTTCAAGGCTTAACAAGGAGGAATTTTCTGAAGCAATAACCTTATTAAACAAAAGGGGTAGTTCCATTATATATTGAAAAGCAAAATAATGGGTACAGGTAGAGCAGAGGACAAAGTCAAAGGCTATTTAAAGTGGTGACGTGTTTATAAGAATGGTGCTGTAGCTGCAGGCAGTGCAGCTCAGTGCTCAATACAGAGCTTATTATATTATAAACCTCATAGATATATAAACCAAACATAATGCATGTATCGCAGGATTGAAGTTCTTTATTTTTTAGGACTGTTTCAAGGACTTGTACTAATAAATAGCGACAAACGACTTTGCTTTGAGTAGTTTCAGTGGAATAATGTCTGTCTGAGTAGAGAATGAAGAATACTTTATTCAAACGGACTATCACATGTATTTTTGTCACTGAATGCCACACACACACAGTTCCTTCGTTCTGATTGGATTGAACCAGTTACACACTGTGTGCTTAATCTAAAACACTGTCTACAAAATACAGTGTGGGTTTCATCTTTGTGAGAGGTCCTTTGAGGGAAGAACAAATATTGACCAAAAGCAACTCACAAGACCAGTTAGTATTAGTATTAGTTAATATATATATATATATATATCATAATATTCAGTAGATAATATGAATACCATATCTTACATATTATATATATACAATATAAATATAATATAATACATATCTAATATGAATATATTTGAAAAATATATATATATTACTCACTTTGGAAAGCTTGTATTTTAGACATTGTTGTTTAATTGTTGAAGGCAGAATTCCACCAAGTTGAACATGTTGAACCTGCTGTCAATGCGATAAACTGCAAAATAATATTTTTAAAAAACATAGAATGGGATTTTCTAGATTTTTGTTTTAGATTCCGTCACTCACAGTTGAAGAGTACCTTTGATAAAAAGTACAGGCTCTTACATGCTTACAAGTGGGAAAACCTGCAAAATGCAGCAGCTTTCCAGACCACTGCACAGACATGGACAGTGTGTGAGACAGAATGAGAGACAGTCTGTGGGACAGTCTGTGGGACAGTGGATGCTCGGCTGCAGCGTGTGGTGTTCATCACGTGACGTTACGGCTGCAGAAGCTCTTTCTTCCGGGGGAGTGATGAACTAATCCCGCAGCTCAGATGAAAAAGCTCTCTCCATCTTTTCCGATCAAACGGACTGAAGCTAGCTGCCGTTTCGTTTTCCGGTATACTTCCAGTAATACCACAAAGACACCGGAAGGCCGCGGAGTTAACTCCTTTAAAATATTTTGTCGCATTAATCTCAGCCACATTAATCGCATTGATTAACGCGTTTCTGTTGACAGCCCCAATTTGTATTTATCCATGTAGACAGCGATACGCATCGGTTCACTGTCTGATGGAATATAGTTGATAATGTAGGTAATAATATGGCTAATAATATCATTAAAAATATAGTTTAATCAAAGTTGTCTTTGGTCGCACACTTGTTGCTCTTGACTCTGATATTTGTGCTGTTGCTTCAGTGAAGGCAGAGACAGTTCAATGCAGTTTTGTCCGTGTCGTGTTGTGGTGCTGGACCGCATCCACCCCCCACTCAACCATAATGCAGCCGGTCAATGATGTTTTTTGGGGTTTTTTTGCAAATCAGCTCCTACACAAAAAAAACTGGAATGCAATCAAAGCCGTTTACACACATCTCACAATCAACTGTTGTTCATCATACACTGCTCACAGCGATGAGCAGTGTATGAGTATGACTGCATTTCATGGTAAAACATTAAAGCGGAGCTGAAGTTAAAACAGACGGTTGTGATTCAACCCGACGGGGCGTGTTTTGACCTTGTCTTTAGCGAGTGGTGTGAAACACAGACCTAAGGCATTGGAGTTAAGCCATCTCATGGTCACCATCCCATTGGTCGAGTGGCACGTGATGCCACTCGACCAATCCAGTGTTTGCATTCCAGGCAGGACACTATTGTCTCAACAGTGCAGACAGATTAGAGAGAAAGCGGAAAAAAACAAATAAAGAGACGGTACAGAAGAAAAAGAAAGGTGAAAAACGATGAGTGAGAGAAAGAGACGGGTGAGAAAAGTAAGGAACAAATCCAGAATGGACGGACTCGTTTCTGTTCATACTAAACCAGTGTGTCTCATATGCTTAAACCCGTCGCACAACGTGAAACGCCTTTACGAGGCACAACGAGCTTCTCCATGTGAGGAGGAGAACGGCCGGGATGCATTCATTTGATTCGTCAGTCGTGTATTGATTAAATGCGTTTTAGTTGAATACCCCTGTGATAGACTATGACATGACTAGACTATGACTATGTGCTATGTTCTGATTTTAAAGAAAGTAAACACGGTATTGACAAATGTTTGTGAAAAAAATGTAAAAAAGAATAAAATAAGAATAAAGAACTAATGGAAGTGTAGAAAATGAGCCTGCTGAGCGCCGGCAAAACCAATTCTTGAAGTGAAATCCATCTTCATATTACCAAACTGCAGGAAGTCAAATCCAGCAGTATTAATCTAATACCCTTGAAGGCCTGCATCAAGTACAGTATATAAAAAGGGGTCACAATCATTTTAAGCACTAGATGAAAGCTTTTAGTGTATGAAACAACAATCTGAAGGAAAAGAACGACCCCTGATACCTCGAATCATTAAGATATGAGCAATCTGAGCCGTTGTCGTTTATTGCAATAAGAAATGTGTGTGTAAATTTGTCAAGTAGAAAGTAACAATAAAAAATACATTATGGTTTCCAGCAAGAAAAATGCGTTTCTGATTCGTGGTGTTGTCTTAGAAATGAGTGAATAACGAGAAAAGTGCAGATATCCAATCAATGTATCTTAAAAAAACATTGCTGTAGTATCTGACAGACAGAAAGACACACTTATGACTGCACACAAGACCGAATACATCATCTACTGGCAAAGACAACAAGTGTAATAAGGGTTAGACCACATTGGGAGTCGCACTGCTCTGCTGTACCCATGTACAGTTACAGACAGAAACGTACTGTGCATTGAGAAGCAGATACACAAAAAAGTGTTTAAAGACATAATACAGTACTTTAGGCTTTCACTATTCATTTTGCCGTCCTTTAAGACAAACACTACAGGAAGAGGCACATTCTTCCACTAACAAGAAACTGCTTCTTTTTCAAAACAATCACATTTCAAATCACCACTGAATCCACAGCAGATTGTTTAGACACACACTCAAATCATCTATATAATTAAATACTATTACAAATGATGAAATTCAAAAGGAAAAGATTTTTAGTTTTCCTTCAAGAAAATAGACAACTGTGGACTACGAGACGTACTGTCGGCCACAGCAGCACCACTTTGGACACTATAGCGCTCCACTTGATATGTTGCTTGTCATGACATCTATTTTATCCTGTGCAATCATAATTCCCTTTTACACAGTCCAGCCATATGCAGGTTCTCCCCTCCCCCACCCATTCCGACTGACATCCCTCTATCTCTCTAATCCTTCCATTCCTGTCATGTCAGATCTTAGCGGACGCCACGGGTCAGTGCCTCACTTTCTGAAGAGACTCCAGCATTCATAGGGGACCATAGTGGGAATTTACATCTCACGGCAGCGTTTTCCCCTCCATTTGTTATAATGTCAGGTCACTGCACTGCTCGGCTAGCTGAGTGGGATAGATAATGGCTTCAGCACACTCCCTCCCGATTTATTACACACTCACTGGCTCTGACCTTGTCTGCAGCCCTGGATGCATTCAGGGTTTTTTTTGTCAGCCTGCAACTCTGACTTGCCAGTTAGCTAGCTAGCTACTGTGATGCCAAGCATAAATGCTTTTTGAAATCAAGGCTGCCTTTGTCATCCCTTGGCCCTGGAGTGATATTAATTCAGCCTTCCCATGTTATTTTCAGATGGGCAGGAAATAGTATTAGCCAAACTATCTGTAACATAACCAATACGCTGACTTATACAATCATGCTTTCATACAAACCTCCTGCACATCCTAATCTAAGTTCAAAGAAGACTTAAACCTGGAATTAACAAACAATATGTTCAACCATCATGACAATCACAAGCTCCACATTAATCCATTAGCAACAGCAGCAGGGACTAAAGAAGGTCCCAGATGTCCCATTTCTCAGCCATATCCTCAAGCCCCAGATAGAATATATTATATTATAACATGTCTTACACTCCGACACAGGACACATATCAGCTGGGGATCGAACCGCCACTCCTGCGGTTACCAGAGGACTCTCTCTGTGCCACAGTCGATCTTGTGCAAAGAGAACCTAAAGACCCGTGTAGGTCATAACCAGGGGCCTGAATCTCCTCAGCAGGCTCCTTTCAGTGCAAAGAGAATAGAGTGGCTCTAATTGGAGCTCCTTCTAGATGTCTGACTTCCTAATCCTGTCCCTGGAGTTGAGCAATGCCATCCTGCAAAGCAAATTCATTTGGCCAATTGTAGCTGCAACCTTAATCTGTCGGCCATCAATTAATGCTCTTAGGTAAGGCAGGTTCACCTGCATTAGAGCATTTATTTTGGACCACTCTCTACTCATCTCTCAGCCAATCTTACTTGCATATATCAAGAAGTCCCCTAAATATGTTCAACTCCTTTCTTTGGAGCAGCAAAAGGTCACAGTCGGTAGAGGCCTTATCTGGCTGAAAGAGAAACTACGTGTTGCCAAGGTTGAGCTTCGGTACGGAGACGGAGTCACTGAACAATGTCCGTCAGACAAGCAGAGATTCGACCCCTTAGCTTAGTTATGGTAGGAAAGGACAGAAATGCCAAATGCCCTGTTGTGAGGAGAAAAGATAAGGGGGCCGAGTACTTAACCATGAGGGACCCCAGTAGTGAGGCTTATTGTTATAGAGATATAATCTAGACCAGTTAACCTGTAAGTGCAATCCGGATGCAGTATGGATGTGAACAGCTTTAGGAACAGTTATTTAATGGTTGAGAGGAAGATGTGGAAGGAGGAAATGAAAGTATAGCGTCATCAAAGAGGGCAGTCTCAGCTGAGTGGACAGTCAAACAAACAACAGGTGGGTGTCAGGAAGGTTGTTCTGGTCGAGATTTTCAGAAAATTTAGTAAATGCAACACCTTTAGGTGTTGTAGAAAGAATGGAATCAAAGGCAGGCAGTCTTTAACTCTTGTCAAGTTTTGGGAGGTTAAAAAGAAAGCTGAAAGTTGTCTTTCGGTGTGTTTGGTTTATTCCATCACGGATACGGCTGCAGCTTTTTCTTTCTCCTAAATCATTGTGACAAGAAGCCTGTGTGGAGGTTGACAGAGCCCCCTCTGAAAGGGTCTGCATGATTAATGACCTGGAAATACCTTATCTTTTCATCTGATTAAATAAAATTGAACGGATTTTTACATTTTATAATAAAGTGACTCCACGGGGGTAAGATGGCATGCTTGAGAAGCTTTAGGGTGGGTGTTTGGCAGGGGTGCGGTGGGTGTGAAAGAGACTGCAAATTAGTGCAAAGTGTGTGCAAGTGCATGCATGTGTACACCCATGTATGCATGGATGAATCCACGTATTCTTGTGTATTTGTAAGGGGCGTGTGCAGAGACGTGTGTGTGTGTGTGTTCGTCACTATGTGTTTGTTACTGGGTGAAAGTCTGGAAATGTTTAAGGGTGCTGGTGTTGTGAAGCAGAAGACATCAGTTTGTCACCATCCAGTGACACTACCTGCCACAATCATGTGGATGCCGCACAGGCTTGCTGGCAGCACAAGCAAAGTTTCTTTTCAATTTCCCGAGAGTCTTATTGAGCACTGGAGCATTCTTGTGTGACACCCGTTCATAGATTGTGTGTGCATGTGCTTACATGAGGATGTCCAAATATACTGTTAGTCACACGTGAAATGTGGAAAAACACTGCACAGCCTTTGTTCATGCTAAAACTAAAATTGTACATTTTAAGCTTAATGCAAATTTACTTTCATAAATAACCAGAAAGAAAGTACTTTTACAGCCGAACCCAATGTAGTCAGTGCATACTGGGACTGTCTTTTTGCAGAACTATTATTGCGTTAGATAACTTCAAACATGACAAAAGGACTTGCAGAGAAAGGGAATTTCATGGTTGCAGCTTATTATGTGCAGTTGTGTGTCCATAATACAACAAAGGTTCTGATGTATTAGTTAATCTACGGTCTGTGGTCTGGATTCGCGGCTGTCCGGGGATAGATGTACGAATACTTTCCGGTTTCCGGTTCTGTCCTTACAATAAAAATGAGCAAGAGATGTTCCATGGGCTGTAATCAGCCTGCTTTTGCCACATGGTGACAAGTAGCTTCACTGAGCCGGGCCCCTGTGGACCCGGCCCCAACCCTTCAGTCTGAAAACCCACACAACAAGACTTCCTCCTCTCAGCACTGGTCGCTCTTTACAGTTGGATTAGCAAATTTAGACACTACAATGTAATTGGTGGTGAGAGAGGACTTCTATGCCAGGAGAGTTACTGTACCAGGTTTAAAATCCAAGCCCATCAAAATAAAATGTCCACAGTGAACTGGTCCAACAACGAGGTGCAGAATGCTGTTGACTTTGGATCAAGGTGAGCCAGGTCTCTCTTGTAAAGTCTCTCACCACGACCCTTTGTAGGAGAACCAAGCTGTGTCAGCCAAATTGTATGCTTAAAACACAGCTCAGAACAACTACCCGACTTAATGTCTACAGACTGACATTACTGAGGACAGCCCAACCTTCAGCATCTCATCAGCGCCAGTGGCCTGGCCACGACTCACCTGGGTATTTGTCCAATGGTCATTGAACTTATGTTCACCAGAAGGTTACACCCACACGGCCATGGTTCCATTTGAAAACAGGTGAAAAGATCTCTATCCAAACCACCTCAAATGTATTTCCCATAATTAATCTCGTACATTGGATATGCACTAATAACTATGCTGCACACCGGAATTGTTGCAATACACTCAGTAGTCAAAGCTGATTTTCCTGTAAAAAGTATTATGTGACAGTGCCGTGATGAATGTCTACACATTGTCAGATTTTATACTCTGTTTTATTAAAGGGGAATGGAATTTGTTCTGTATAGAATGGCTGAAATGGATATCTAATTAATTTTGGATTAAATATACTTTACTTTATATACTTTATATATTTACATATACAGAAAACGTACATAGAAAAAAGTTCATACACATTACATACAAATAGGTATTACGTTTTTTTACATGCAAACAAAAAAACACCACAATGTGAAAAGACCATGTGAGTTGGGTCAATGTAACACAAAAATGATTGATTTTCATCCATTTTGCATATTTAAAAAGAAATTGTAATTGCAGTTGTATGATTTCATTTCATTAAATAAAAGCTGATGTGTTGTTTCTATCCGTGCCTTCAGCGTATTCATTACCAGCATCATTATCTGCTGGAGGGGAAAAATGGAGCACAGGAAGACAACTTTGTTCCCCATCTCTGTGGAGGAGGAGGATTCCATATTTTCCACCTCTTCAGCAGCGCAATAACCGCCAGCCTTCCTGGAAGTATCGATCAAACACTGCGCATCACTACACTTTGAAAAGAAGGTCTCTCTTCATCAACATCAAACCCATTTGAGCAGAAAAACTGCAGTGTCCAAATGATGTTTACACTTCTGCTCCGATGTCCCTACTTAGTGATATAGCTGCTGTACCCAGCGAATTTCCCTCAGCCAGCCGGCACGGCGAAGATTAATGATCCTGTGCTGCCAGAGCCCAATAACATTATGTGACATTTACAGAAGGCTAAAAAGCAAAGGCTTAAACACAGCAATTTTCAAAGGTCGCTCATTTGTAAGTTTAGAGGGAATACAGCTTGTTGAGAAAAGAAAAAGGACATTTTGAAAGGCTTACAATTGTCTTCACCTGCCAGTGGGGAGACTGTGGTGAAGAAACAACCTGTAGATCCTGTGATTGACGTTTCATTCACTCGGCGTGTGCTGCAGTTAATTCTTACGTCATTTCCTCATACACCAACCACTAAACATATATTGGATTTATTTCCAATGACAGTTGCAATAACCTTTTAACCATTTGACGAGATTAAGTTATATTTCAAAATGTGTACTTTTGCATATTGCTACTGCCCGCGACGAAGACAAACAAAGACATCACTTGCCAGAATGCTAATTTAGTTTGGCTAATTTCTTTCTTTTTACTGCGCCAATTTGGTCTCCCCATGCCGTAGATTAGGAGCACGGAAGCGGAGGGGGTCAGAATGTGACGATTGGGATGAGGAGTTTTAAGCTTCAGTATTTCAATTCAATTCAATTTCAATTCATTTTATTTTTTATAGCCCAGAATCAGAAATTACAAATTTGCCTCAGAGGGCTTTACAGTCTGTACACATACAACATCCTCTGTCCCGAAACCCACCATCGGCACAGGAAAAACTCCCCAAAAAATGAAAAAACCCTTCCAAGAGGGAAAAAAGGGAAGAAACCTTAGTGAGAACGTCAGAGGAGGATCCGTCTCCTGATGGACAGACTACAATGGATGCCATGTGTACAGAATGAACAATGTATAATACATGCAATTCCTATGACAGAAATGATTCAAGTAATTGTGAGTAGTAAGCCAGGCGCACAGCAGGACCACTGCAGGGGCAACCACCATCAGATAGAACCACCATCACATAGAACCACCATCAGATAGAACCACCATCACATAGAACCACCATCATAGAACCACCATAACATAGAACCACCATCAGATAGAACCACGTAGAACCATCACATAGAACCACATCACATAGAACCACCATCAGATAGAACCACCATCATAGAACCACCATCACGTAGAACCACCATAGAACCACCCACCGTCACATAGAACCACCATCAGATAGAACCACCATCAGATAGAACCACCATCACGTAGAACCACCATCACATAGAACCACACCACATAGAACCACCATCAGATAGAACCACCATCACGTAGAGCCACCATCACATAGAACCACCGTCACATAGAACCACCATCAGATAGAACCACCGTCAGATAAAACCACCATCACATAGAACCACCATCAGATAAAACCACCATCACATAGAACCACCATCACATAGAACCACCATCAGATAGAACCACCATCAGATAAAACCACCATCAGATAAAAACACCATCAGATAGAACCACCATCACATAGAACCACCATCACATAGAACCACCATCAGATAAAACCACCATCACATAGAACCACCATCAGATAAAACCACCATCACATAGAACCACCATCCACAGAAGCCTGTGGGGAGTAATATACAGTAATATGATTAATATCTAAAATAATAATAATGATGATGATGATGGCAGCAGCAGCAGCAGGCATTTGAAGAATTGGGAGTGAGACACGCTTGAACTGGACGTCTCAACACTAAAGCAAAGCAACGAATTGTCCTCGTAACATCTGGCGTCAGAATATTAAAACCATTGTTTTCCAGTGATGAAAACCATGGGCATGAGGTTTGTTGACGGCGATGTTTGGCGCTCTGTGTCGTGTTTGAGCGCGAGGTGGCTGAGTGCTGTTGCTGCTGTCAGGGGGGGGAGAGACGGAAGCATTGTGAGGGAAGGCGCTATGCAACCTGCCGGCATAATGGCATCCTGGCAAACAGCTGCCCATCCTCCCACAAATATTTGTTCACTCTCGCTATCTACCATCATGTCCCTCGTATCATTATTCAAACAGCTTATATAAACACCTTCAGCACGACCCACGTGCCGACCAGGCCTTCCACACAGAGTTCCAGCCCCCCCCCGCTTAATGGGGCCAGGACTTTTAACAGCAAACAGCCGCAAAAGAGGGAAGGGAACCGTAAGTGAACTCCGGGCTGTAATTCATTCACAGTGAGTCGTGAGGCAAGTGGCAAAGAGCATCATCTATTCCCATTCAACAGTGTTACTCTTCCGTTGTCTTGATTTATCTATGTTTATATGTTAGTAGCCTTATTTCTTTTGCGAGACACAGAAAATAAATATGAGAATCATTTTGTCGTTCTTGTCATCTTTTACGATGTCTTTGGATTGTGTACTTTCCCAGCCCTTTTCTCTGCATCCTATACTGCCCCAGCCATTTGTTTATCGAGTCAATAGCCAATATTGTTCTCTGCTTCTTTTATTCATTGTTAAAGAATGTTATAATTCTCCATTCTCCATCCCCTCGGTACTCCATTGCTTGTGCATTCTTGTGAGTTTTATTAACACACAGTTTTTTTCATGTAGTGCAGATAATGTGGACAACAAAAGGCTTTAATAGAATCGTCTTTGGCATCAACCTCAAGCGTATCTGTTCCATTAGGACGGCGATAACGATGTAACTTGGTTGCGTTATGCTTGTCCAGATATTGTGCAAATCTTGCAGTTAATTTGTGGACAGTGACATGATGGGAAAGCTCGTCTGACACATACTTGTACTGTCTCTACCGTCCGCTCTGTGGTTCACATCTAAGCCGAAGGTTCGCTGTAGAAACATCTCCTATTGCCAACTTGTATCTAAGGTTTGTCATATTAACTGGAGAGGTAAAAGACCTTTCCATTGCATAAGAACCTAATGATTGTTCCATATATTTGTATACCTGAGGGTCAACAGGGAAACGGAGTTAAGCCTAGTAAAAAGGTTTTGATTGGTTGGTTGGTTTTGATTAAATAAAAGATCTTCATTTCTTTGGCAAGTCGTCCTGGAATCAGTGGGATAAGAGCCGAAGGACCAGGTCTCCAGTAAACAATGAGGGTTCTGGCTTCCGTTAATTCCTGTTGGACCCCTCAATGGACACTATCCCTCACATCCCCCACCCTGCCATGTCCATGGAACACACATGAATGAATGAAAACATGAACCCAAAGAGCCATTTGATTTTAAATATTTGAATGAGCGAAATGACCAGTTTAAGAGTCATTATTGTCCCCAGAACATTTACATCCATCATGACTTCTGGGTCCTGCTGCTCTGCCACACGTCAAACCCAGCTCGACCTTTCCCGTCTCCCAGTCCGACCTGCACATCTCCCAGCCACCAGCAACAGATGCTGCTCCACCGTCAAATGGCCTACAAAGCAAACTGCACTACTTTAATCCCATGTGTAGCCAGCATTAAAAATTGGATAGAGACAGATAAGATTAGATTATGCCTGCGGGATTTGAGAAAATGTGAAAGCCTCATTTAGGCTTTAACATAATCTCCTTTCCCTCCCAGCTAGCATCAAGCCCCCCAGCAGATGCCAGATACACTTTGTATAGTTGTCTTATTTTATTTTATCCTCGTCTTTTTGGATTGGGTCCTTTATTGTATTAGGAGGACTGTACCGCTGCTTTTCGTGGGGATTGTGCAGCAATGCAGAAAAGCTTTGGTTTTCAAACAAACATTTTCGGATGTTGGGCCCCCACAGTGCGGGTTCATCGACTGAAGGTGGCAGCTTTTACGCTGATTTCTGCTTCTTCACAGCGAGAAATCTGATTCCTATGAAGCACAGCTAGATCGGCCGTGACCAAATCATACTGAGTGCTTTCAGGAAATGATCTTTGTCTCCATTTGAAAAGCAATCTGCACGGCCGTCCATTGTGTCTGACTACAATAAAATGTTCTTTTTCAAGTATTTGTCCTGTAAGAACCACATTGTTTCAAAGCATTGGAAAGGCAGAAAGTTAATGGTTTCAGATTTACTTCATTTCAGGGCTCAGAGTCGATCTTTCAGGGGAGTATTCGCTACTGTCGAGACCCCATTTACAGTCAAGTGTACTTCATTCGGGAAGGCTGCGACCCTCCAGGAGTATCATGGAAAAAGAACTACTTCAACTTCAATTCATATTGTTGTTATTATTATTGTTATTATTTAGGATTTATTTATTAAGTTTGGCTGTGTCTGCTGCATCAATCTGCTGCAATGGGGTGTTTTTGGCTTCTCGTGGCAGCCAAGACCCATTGGTACTAAAAAACACTGAGCTGAGACAACAACGATGGGACGTCTTCTACCACGTAGTCAATGGAATGACACCTGACAAAAGAAAGGATATAAGAGTACTTCTTTGTTAGTATTTGGATTAAACACCCTGTGATAAAGCAAATACAAACATAAGAGTTCTTAGAAGAACCTCATCAAGGTGTTATTAAAACTAACATTTGAAAAACAACCCGATCCCTGGATCTATTAATGTTAAAACCAATGAAAAGGATCAAAAGCTAAAAAGCATTATAGTATAATGTTAAAAGCATTTTACAACAAATTAGTTTATTAGTCCAATGTTGTTGACCAAAAAAAGGCGAGTTCACGTAAAAAAGTGATTATTAATTATTTAGTCTTATTTGTGTGTCGATTTGTTTGTTTGTTCACTGGGTCAGTTTGTGGTGCTGATGCTGTATCGTGTTGCCGTTATCTATGCCCTCATTTGCATGAATTGGGGTGTGAAAAATGCTTGGAACGCTTGTCACTTGGCCCAGTGTACCTAATAAACTGGTGTACATACTGCATGTGTAGTGTGTGTGTGTGTGTGTGTGTGCGTGTGTGTGTGTGGCGGGCTTCTTTTTGCACCATGTTGGTTGAACAGCAGATTACAGAGCTGCTTTCATTCCCATGGCAGATCTTAAGCAGCTATAAGAGGCCCCGGCGGCTCTAAGTAGGACCCTGTTAAAGTGGCCTGCTGGTAATGCACTCAGTATACAGTGGGACCAAATCTCTCCATCTCTCTCTCACACACACACACACACGCACGCACACACACACACACACACACAAGCGTCACAACAGGCAGCCATTTGTTGTTCAGGACGTGTAGCCGGTGCTCTTGGGTAACATCTTTATCCTTCCAGCTCAATCTGGCCTGCATCTGCCGGGCAGGAATTACACTGATCTACTGTGACACGCACCCCCCCCCCGCTCCGCCCAGTGCACCCCCCCTCTCACCCCAGCCCCCCTTCCCCTGCTATTATAGCCTTAAAAATGCACTACGGCGACAGAAAAGTCACTTCCATGCTGAATCACAGCGTACAAACAAATGGTGTTTAACTGTAGTCATGGGGGGTTAAAAAGGCATTAAGTAATAGCAGGATTCAAGGGACAATTAGAGATATTTAGTAATAATATCTCTAATTGTACAAATTCCAAATCTAAATGATAAAAAATGTACATAAACAAAAAGGCCTCCAGAATGAATACAAACACGGTCTGAAGTAAGTAGAAGGTTCTTTGCACCGTGACCCCTGAGCTGACGGACAGGAAACGCTGGCGGGAGCAGCTCAGTCAGCAGCTATTTGTCAGCGGTTAAACTGGTGCACATTGGCGCTGTGCTGGAGGCGGCGAGCCGCGTGGATCTCCTCCTCGCCGAGCCGTCTGATCTCTGAGGGATTGGGGTTACTTTTGAGGGGCTTTTCCTCGCGGCTCGCTATGAGCCGGGGGATAAAATACATCCACACTTTCTCTCTCCGTCTCAGGCGGCTAATCCACCGGCGGCTCAGCCATTTAGCAGCAGCACAGGACCTCTCAACCTGAAGAGCAGCATGCTGGGGGGGTAATAGTTGAACAGCTGCTTATGGAACAAGACTCCACACACCCATGTAGACTCACGCGCACACACACACACACACCACCCCATATGGCGAGGGGGCCAGATGACCAAACCTCGGCTAGGGTCACATTGGGTTCTGACTGATCTGCTTTCAGGGCGCCGCTCACCAAAGGATTAGGATCATACTGTTTACTGTTTACTGGAAATGAAAAAGAAAGAGGAATCTAGTTTTTCTATCAGGGCAAAAATGAAAATCTTGAATATAAAAACGCAGTATTTTATTCTATTTATGCTGCCGTTCATCCAATAAATCCAATAAAATTGGCATGTGTGTGATATGTCATTTAATATTCTAGAATAAAATCTATGTGGTTTCATAATAGATTCTTTAAAAAATAACTTGCAGTATGTTTTTTTTGGCCTGTCCAGCAAGTAAGATGTCAAATCGTGCGACTTCAAATCATAAATGCAAACGTCACCCATAATGACACACTAGTGCTCAACACAACCATCATTACAGAAACCAGGAGAAGCTTTGGTGTCCACCGGATTATGTCTTCCGTCAACACAAAGAGGAGATAAAACACTTTATACATTATACAGTGTTTTTATAAAATATCAGAAAAGCACTGCAGCGATGTGCTCATGCTGTGCTGTGGTTGGACGCAGACACAGTCTGATGTGTAGAAGCTTCAGGTACAGGCCACTCGGATCCTCCTCACAGCTCACATGGTTTCCACTCAGCATTCAGCGGACTCCTACTTTTGGTCGGGCACATTTTGGGACGAAGTGCACGGGTGTTTTTTTTTTCATTTTTTATTTATGTACATCAAAGTCAATGTTGAAGGTTTTATTGATCATGTGATCTCTGTTCTCTGTAAATCTAAACCTGCCTTCTTGCATTGATTTGCTCGCCTGCTCTTAAAGAATTACAACGGACCTCGGACACGAATACAAATAAGATGACATTTGTATATTGCTTGCTGCATCAAGCCCAACGTTATAAGCGCAATAAAATGAATCCCTCAGACAATAAAAGACACGTGTCAAATGGACATTTGGATTGTCTGCCTTCCGTCTTCGATGAAGTGATTTTCCTCCTTCCTGCCACCATATCTCTGCTGTTGTTTTCCCCTACGCCTCCATGTGTGGGCACCACCTTTGCCCCCTCGCACGCGCTCCCACCTGAACCCTGCAGGGGGGCTTTACCCGGCGCGAGCGTGATGTCACCCAGAGGTATCCAACAAGCTCCTCAGATTAATGACAACCTGTCAGTGTGAGCACATCCTGGATTTATGGCCTGGAGGTGGAGATGTGGCCTGAGGGGGGCGGGGGCGCCAGCGACGCACCGGGATCACTGCCATTACTTTGGAGTGGATCAGTTCGTGGACAAAGACCAGCGACCAGCAGCGATGCGTCCCCCATGTGACAGGCCGATCTCTGCAGCGTCAGATTGCCTCTCTGCACAGATGCTGCTCACGCTGCGGGAGCCGAGCAGCGGATATTTGGCCAATAAACAATGCAGTTCAACTCAATCCCTTCTGTGCTTTAATTAAATGACATATTTCAAACCAATCGTCTTAAGGAAAGAGCGTGGCGTTGATTGTTGTGAAAGACAATCGGATGCAAACTCCAGCTTCACGAATCACGAAGAGCAGAACAACCCAAAAGAGATGTTATTCCTAGAGACCCGAAGACGTCTCTAAACTCACTTCACTGTGAGGAGGAGCAGCACTGATTGATTGATTCTACAGAAGAGTTCTAACTAAAGTCCAGGCTGCGGCGCCGACTACCTCCTGATGACTGCATCAGCTGACCGAACAGACGGCGATTTGTCTCTGAGTAGGCAGGGCCTTGGGGCCAACCTTCCAACAGGCGTCGGCTAAGAAGATTCCCGCATAGCGTGTAGAGAAGTTTCCAGCATTTGTCATCCTGCATTATGGTGTCAAGTAACGCCTACGTACGGTTTTGTTGTGCATTAACTTGCTTCCTGCACGTTGGATATGATGCCTGTCGTACATCTTCCGTATGTGTATAGTGTACGTTCGTTCATCCTGTTCAAAGGTAGGATCACACTCTTCAACTTGAGAAGACATTAAGAAATAAGCCTTGATTTCATTTCCTCACCCAATGGTCAGCAACATGCTATGTTCATATGTGACGGCAAACGACTGCTGACTGGACAGAACACCTATCGACAGCGCACTACGATTGGGCGTGCTGGGTCTCTAAGTCGAGTCAGGACAAGGATTTGTGTCTTCATGGTCACCTAAATGAAACGGAATACCATCAAGACCAAGCACGTTGCTTTCAACTTTCCTTCAGTATATTTGGCTTTCCAATAAATCCCTCTTGAACTTGATGAAATAACCTATTTGATTGGCTGTGACTATGATGTTGTGTTTCTCATTTGTTGGGTCCAACACCGTTAAGCTGCCAGTGCCATGTTCCACGCCAGGAGCATCCGTCATGCCATTATCTATTCAGACACATGATCACACACCGATGCATTAGTTGAGGGAGGTTCTGACCTGATGGTGGCACTCAAAGTATCTCCTACTGCTCTGTGAATGTATCTCAAGCTGTAACCAAAGCATCCAACAGGCAGAGAGACTGGAGACCTGCTGAATAATTACTTAAAAAAAGAATCATGAATGATTAAGCGTATACATTATACATACACAATATGGTGAAGAACCAGCACCTCGTCAGAAGGAGAAACTAGACCAAGCTTCCAGTGTCAGCACAGCGCCGGAGCTTCTACTGGTCAGATCAATAATCACATCCACCCAGCTGGAAAATGACTCATGTCATATTCAGACAGGGCTCCAGACGGCCTTGACTAACTTGTCATTTCAAGTTAAGCTTAATTTAAAATTCACCGACACTGGCTACTGCACAATTATCCACATGGTGAATGTTGAACTTTAGTCCTCTATGTACGTGTTCTTTTGTGCCTCTCTGCCTGCGCTCTGCTAATGTGTGCATGCTTTCCAGAAAACATTGATTCATGTATTTGACTTTAAGTTGTTAAACAGCCAAAGTCAAATATTACGATTAGTGCAGCCGAAATGCAAACAACAAGTAAGTAAATCTGACTCGGCTCCGCTGGGCTCGAAGGTAGAAGCTCACACATACATCAAATATGAACAGAGCGCATCCAAATGATATGCATGCCACTAAAACTGATGTGTGTGTCAGCTGTCCGTTGTATGCGTCTAAAGGAACAGGGTGTCAGATACATGTCTAAATACAGTATATATTATAAAACCACTATTATCTGACTGGAAACCAATCTAAAATGTTCATGAATAAGAAATAACTGAGATCCGTCAGCATCAGCCGTTGCTTCTATCCTCCTCCTGGATGCTTTGTCTCAGCCGACGAGTTCACGGCTTTGCTTTTGCTTGTTTGTTAAAATGATGTAAACATAGAGGCGCTAGAGAAGACACGACAGACGAAGACGTATTGATAAAGTATCAGCTTCACACATCTAACCTCAAAGCTCCAAACACCCGTTACGTCTTGGCTTATCAATATCGTTTAATCGTTAATAATCCGCGGCCCGTTTAATACCGCTTTGTAGTACGTATCTCCTTTCTTTTCGTTCGATAGTGCCAGTGTTTGTCCTCTATAGAAACATGGACACGGAGGATTCTTACTCTCGTGATCATTTAAGCACCATTAAGAATATAAAATCCCATCTCTGCCAATTAGATGCTGGTAACAGTTCCACTCTGTACCTTTAGAGTGCCATGTGAAGGTCTTTGTGTATTTGCATCTTTATCGTCACTCCATGTTTATTCTTAACAGCCGTCATGTGAATCTACAGGGAACGTTGCTTTATATTTGAACACCTTTCCATCTTCCTGCTCATCAGCTTGTTGTGTTCGGCGTTGATAGTGGAGAGAACCTTGATGTGTGCCGTCAAAGTGACATCCGGTAAATCATCGTTGACCTTTGTGTTTAACTGTGTTTTAGCTGAAGCTTTTAGCGCGGTGCTACAGGCCACGCAATCAAGTCTTGATTGATGCCATTATTGAAAGTCGGTCCTGAGACTTTCAGACGGCCGTTCTGGAGACAATGCTGAAAGCTTCTGGAAGTTGTCCAACCAGCCCCGCTTATTGATGTGAAAGCGTACAAATTAGCGTTCCATTTACCTTGAAGGGCCGTGCCTGTTTTTCTGCATATTGGACGGCTTTAAACTTTATATGTAGTTCATAACGTTTTTTTTCAATCGCTTAATTAATATATAATTAAAAGGTGAAAATGTGTTACATTTCACTCCGATGAAATCTTCAGAAATAAAAAGTAAAGAATAGTTGCCATACCACCATGCAGCATAAACCAATAGCCCGTCTCTATGATACAGATGTGGTCGAGCGTCTTCTCTGCCCACGGTGATAAACATCTGTAAACAACTACATCAAATTGTATATGTAGCTACACAGAGTTGAGCATCACAGATTGAAAATGGTCATTTTTTCTGTGGCATAAGCACATGGTACTAAAATATGTCGGCCTCACAAAGAACCAACTCATCAGGAAGTTGTGTGGTTTGACGCGTGTGTGCACGTGTCACTCTTCACTCTTTAAACTCACAAGTTGTATCATTGCCGTACCTTTTCGACAGTACCTCTGCTTTTGTCCACTGAAAAGCCTGTGCGCATACATGATTGTGTGCATGCGTGTGTGTGTGTGTGTGTGTGTGTGTGTGTGTGTGTGTGTGTGTGTGTGTGTGGGTGTGGGTGGTTGTGCGTACAATTCCCCTTCATTACCCCAGAAGCTGCTGCAGGGAGGAATCATCTCATCCTTTCCCAACATGGAGGAGAACATTCAAAGGAGCGATGCCTCCAAGGGATATGTCCAAAATGCACTCCAACACACTGCGATGCATTAGGTGATAAACATGTGGCAACCATCTCTGGTCCCTCACCTCCGCACACAGGCTCTGTGGGCTGCTACTTCCCCCTCCTGGCCGGAGGCGGCAGCGCCGGGCGGCGTCCTGCGAGCGGTGGGTCGTTTGCTGATGAACGAAACAGCGTGGTCGCAAATCACAGCCTCCCCGTATACGCGTGACACCGGGTTTCTCTAATTACCCCGTTTATTAGTTTCCTCGCTTCAGCTCATCTGAAAGCTCCATCAACAGCAGGACACGTCCAGGCCCAATCACAAGACACCAAGTCCATTAGATCAGTAACCAGCGGAGCGGCCAGGCTCCGTAATGAGGGACGCAGGTATACATGCAGGAGGCCACGCTGTGTGTGTGTGTGGGGGGTGACTCTCCTTGTTTCCATAGATGGAAGTGAACGGTTAGGGTTAGACAATTCTCCAGGAAGTTAACGTGCGGTAATGTGTGTGTGGGGGGACTCTCCTTGTTTCCATAGATGAAGTGTGTGTTACAATGTTAACGTGCGGTAATGTGTGTGTGTGTGTGTACAATGTAACTGTGATTTGTAGGGAAAACCAGTTGGGGAATATCATTGATCATTTAGCACAAATGTCTATTTGGACTCAACAATAAAATGCTTGAGTTTCATATGTGGAAACACTGTGACATCACATTGGCAACACCAAGGATTAATTAACTGCAAGGTGGTCGTACTAGTGGCTTCGGACTGATGCAGTGATGCAGTCAGCTCAGTTGACGCTCCAATTACAATTTTAAAATTACTGTACTGTAACAATTAGAATTATAGATGAAAACAAACATTGTCCCTGTATTAACCTGTCAATCAAAATGAAAGAGAAAGTCATGATGTTGGTTTTGGGGGTTTTGGGGTGTCCAATGTTTAATTGACATTCTGTCTTTGTGGTCTTCCCCTTTTCTTGCAGTACTCGTGTTTATCACGTCCCGTCCTGTTCCATAGTTTAGTTTCTTGGTAGTTGTTTTATTTTGTGGTGCTCTCCTCTGCTCTCATGTCCTGCTTGTTGTGTTGTCCTGCCTCTGTCTCACCTGGGTGGCTGCAGCCTCCAGAGGACCTCTTTCACGCTCTACGTTGGCTGGATCCTTCCACCACCACATAGGCATTAATGCCATACAGTTTGTGCCGAATATTTAGACTTCCTAAATGACTAAATAAAAATAAATTGAATAAGGAATAAAGAAAGAGCTTGTTATGTTCACCAGTATTGATTTTTTTACAATGAACCTACAGGGGGATTTCTTGCTTGTGTCATCAGCTTTTCCTCTCGCGCTCTCGTTGCCTAGCAACCTGCTGTGCTTGCCTTATATCTCGATAAACTTCTTACCTCTGAACTTCCTGGGAAGTCGTCCTCTGTGGATACCAGCCTCGACGAGAACGCACAAGCTTGGAAAAAACAATGTCGAGTTTATTTAAGGCCGCTGATTGGCTACATTGTATGTCACATGTTTTTTTAGTTCATTTTTGTGCATGAGAGGCAGGGACGAGCAGGAAAAGCATAACTTGCCAAGATATCACATTTTACCAATATTATGGGGCATACCCCATATTTCAAAAACGTTTTTGACATATCTTATAATTTAATTATTTTTTTATTTCAGGGAGAGGGGCTCCGAGTGGGGCGACACCCCATTGCCTTCTATTGGCTGGTCGCCACTGGTTACCAACGTCACGTAGCTTAACGGATTTAATAAACTTTCTCATTGAATGTGATGAGAGAAACGCGAGTGGCAGTGTAGTTTAGTGTATCATTTGTACTGATATTCAAGTGAATTCTAGTAACATTTAAAAGTGAGCCGTGTTTGGCGTGGACGCAGCATTGCGTTAGTGGTGGAGCAGAACCCCTCCTTTCACACACCGACCCCCTCGCTCCTTTTGGGGACGAGTCAGGACTCTCTGTGGAACTGTTTGATTCACTGGGCTCCTCTCCAGCTCCCATTGATTTATTAATCACTCCACCAATGAACTAACGGATCCTGACCTTTTCATAGTCCCTTAGAAGCCCCCACCCCCCCCCCCCGAACCAGCTGAATCGATCATTTAATGGAACGTCAAGGCCACACAGATTATTTGTCAGCGTTTTGTCATGCATGCTCCCGTATCCAGATAGGTCAATACATTGACCTTCCCTAAGAACTGTGTAAACAACAGACCGGACTGAATGCCATCATTAACCTCTATCGTGGCATTAAACAGTAGACTAATGAGGGCAGACTGCCTGCGAGGGCTTCCATTGCTCTACTGTGGCTTGAAGTGATTAGCCAACTGTGGGCCAACACTGGTGTGTTTGTTTTACTAATAACATCAAGAACATTCCAAAAATCATGTTTTTACAGTTCCTACTTTTTCGTTTTTGTTTTAAATTTTAAATGATTTATTCAGGGTTTGCAAAGCTCTATATTTGGGGCTGATGCTTTTCTTATTGTAATAATGCATTTTATTTGTATAATGCTGTATTTTTTTATGACATATCTCAAATGAACCCCAAGTACATAGCAATACTATCATTGCTATATATCATCTAACATAGTTGGATGTAGAAATGATCCTTTGTGGTTATTCTTCTGCGTGGCTACTGTCTCTGACATTTGTTTTTCACATGTATGTTTCAAATTGCATCGTTCTGTGCAGGAGATTTTTAATGAAATAATAATGATTACATTGTCAATAAGTGAATACGTTTGCATTTCCCTAGTTATGCTTCAGTTCAATTCATCAACACCAAAGAATAAATATACCTACATGTTGGCTTATATTAACCACTACACATGACACAGTCTAAAGTAAATCCTTCTCATGGAGCGACCAGAGTGTCCTAAAAAAACAAAGTGGAAACAGGCCAGCTGGAGCTTACTGTAGAGCACAATGGCTGCTGTGAGGGCTTGGAGGTTGCAGTATTGTCCCCTGATTACTGCAGGCATGAACTCAACTGGATGCACAAGAAAAAGAGAAGGGGGGTCAGGGGAGGCAGAAAACAAAACAAAAATGTGGCTACATCGTAGTCCGAGCGTCAGCCTGGCCAGTGTGAGAGAGCATTGACTCTCTCAATGGATGTCAGTCACTGCTCAGCTAATGGCAGATGACATGGAACATAATGCACCAACTGGATCCCTGGCCGGCACGAGTAATGGCTCATAAATTCATCTGCCCTGCAGCATGGATCTGTCAAAACCCTGCAGTGCATTGTGGGTTAGTGTTTTTCATCCACCTCCCCTCACCCAGCAGTCACTGATGTGTGCCAATCACCTTGTGTGTGTGTGTGTGTGTGTGTGTGTGTGTGTGTGTGTGTGTGTGTGTGTGTGTGTGTGTGTGTGTGTGCATGCCGTCCCCTCCCTCCCTCCCTCTCGCTCTCTCACTGCTGCCACTCTCCATGCGGCCAGCCATACTAAATACCATTTTCTTTTTAATTAATCACGCCGGTTCTATGGAGCAGCTTTGGTCAGGGCTGAAGCTCCAATCAATGGCACAGGGTCAAAAGCTCAGGGACTGTCAATATTTTCCAGAGTGCAAGGAAAAAAAAGAAGAAAGTCCTGGAGGCTTAGCCGGCCCCAAATAGAGCGCCCTGAGGACGCAGGCGGCCCCAAAAAGCTGTGGTTTTTAGTCTTTTGTCCGTGCTACCCGGGTGTAGAGGAGGATCGGGGCTGTGACCCACAGAGCCGGGTCAGGTCTGCCTGTGGCGTGCCATGCAGCGTGCTCCCATGACACACTTCACTTGCCCCACAAAGGACACGATGCAGGACTCCCTAAAACGCAGTTAGTCACTCTCCCCATTCGATGTGGGATGATATTCATAGTTGGACATTCTGATCTCGGGGAATACTTATAATGCAACCACATTTCAACATGATACAATGCAGCCTTGAACCTCCCACATCCTACCACACCCATCTGTGAGTTACAAAATATATTGGAAAGGCAGTGGCCCACCTCACAGAATGGTGTTTCTAAATGTTAGTATGTCCATCGTGGCAGAATGGCCCACAGACCAGTGGTTGGGTACCACGGATCTATCACAAAAATAAGGCTGGTGCAAACAAACAAACAAACTTCACATTCCGTGTAATCATGTTTGGCCGCCATGATGATAGATAGCGCCAAAACACGGACGGTATAATAATCCAGTAATAGCAGTCAATTTGGAGTAAAATTATGAAAAGGAGAAGGAAACCAAAGACACTGTGGAGACCAGAAGAAAACCATGTTCTAAATTCTAAACGGCAAATTTTTGCACGTATGCCCACAGCCTTCGAAGGCTGAATCAGCAATTCAATAAAAAAAATTGCTAAATTAAGAATGATTAATGAAGCTTCTCTTTTACAGTAACAAAATTGGTAAAATTTAAATATAATTAATTTATATTATATTCAACCATAATTAGTATGGTTTAAGTTTAGGAAGACTACAACGCTACCTTTGGTTTGGAAAAAATCCTGATTCATAAAAAGGCAAACATCAACGGCTGAGCAGGCTGGTGAGTGGAGAGGATCGACGGTTCAATCCCCAGCTCCGCTAACTCACATGACCTTGGTGTGTCCTTGGGCAAGACCCAACCCTGACGTGGCTGTGAGTATGGTGTGACCTGACCCGACGAGGCTAAATGCCCTCTTCAGAGGCAAACATTCCCCAATATCAAATGGGCAAGGATTATTGAGAACTATTTTTTACACTTTGAAAGCATGGCCAAGACATGGAGATGGCCTGCGACTGAGTGGGCATGCAAACTCATTCCACTGCTCTCTGGAAAGGCATTGGATGCCTATACAGCGGTGGATGAGGAACAAGCCCACTCCTACACATGTCTGAAAGCAGCATTGCTTATCAAATTTGACATTTCCCCTGACACATACTGGCAGCAGTTTTGTTCCAGCTCAATTCCAATAGCAGAAACCCCCACTGATACCTGCCATCGCTTCAAACGGCTCTACTGTCTTTGGATTCGACCTGAATGACAATCCAATGAGGAGATCGCTTCTTCACATCCTTCCTCCACAGGTGGGAACCTGGGTTGAGGAACATGAGCCAATTGAAGGATTGACAGCTGTCAGGTTGGCCCTCCAGTATCGTGCTCGCAGAGGAGGTCCCATTTTTCGTCCGAAGAGCAGTGGACGTCAACCTACATTCCAGCCTCCGCACACCAGAATCGTAGCAGGGAGAGGCAGCCAGGAACGTCGAGGTACCGCAACTGCTACTGCACAAAACGCCACTGGTAAGAACTTTAGAGGTAAGGTAAGAATCCAGGCCACAAAGTGAGGCCACAAAGCTTCTGTATCTTCTCTTCGTAAAGCGGTCACAGGTTCCTGTTATGCACCTAGGGATGAGGTAGACAATTATCACTAAGTGGACAGCAGGTGACTGCACTATTATATACTGCCAGCTTCACTTCCCTAGCAAAGAAATGTCTCATACCGGTTGGTAACCTGGACTTTAATAACATAACGGACATTATCTGTCTACATTGAGATAGCCATGCCTACCTTAAAGCGTAAGTGACTATGGTTATTGATGAGCAATCATACCTGTTGGGGTGGTATATCTGTACCTTTGATTATAGCTCGTGCAGTCCCCTCGGCTGGTAACACTTACACACAGGTTAGTTCAATTAGTTCAGTTTTTTTATTGGCCTTGGAGGCATCCAAACCTATTGCGCTACATGGCCCACATGTCAAGAAACCTGTGCTCCTCTTTGATCAGGCCCTGTTGATGCCACTCCCCATCATCTCCACATCGTTACAGAGGATTGCCATACATATTATTGGTCCTTTGGTGAAGAGTACCCAGGGCCAACCGTACATCTTGGTCACGTGTGACTACACTACCCGCTTTTCTGAGGCTTTCCCCCTGCACACCGTCACGGCTCTGGCAGTTCTACTAGCAGTAACACAACTTTTTTCCAGAGTGGGGATTCTTGATGAGATTATCACCGCCCAGGGAACTAACTTTACCTCCAAGCTGAAGCAGCTTTTCCACCAACAGCCGGGCATCACTGCACACAGGACCCCCCATACCTTCCTCAGACAGATGGGTTAGTCGAGAGGTTCAACCAGACTCTAAAGAGGATGCTAGAAGTTGGTGGATGACATAGGCACTGCTGGCTACCCTTCCTGCTTTTTGCCTACAGAGAGGTATCGCAGGCCTCTCCCCTTTCGAGGAGTTGCTGTACGGCTGTGATTTACTTCACAAAAGTTGGGAACCTACTACCACCTCTGGGGATAGAGGAGTGGTGCAGTTCGTACTGAAAATGAGGGACTGGTTGGCTAGATACCAGAAAGAGGCGGAAATTAGGCTCAGAAAGCACAGAAGACATGGTATGACCAGCAAGCACAACGGCGCGATGTCCAGCCTGGTTGGAAGGTGCTCCTACTACCGCCATCGTCCCATAGTAAGTTGCAGACCAAATGACAAGGTCCATACAGCGTCATCAGGAAGAAGGGTCCCATTACCTACAAAGTTCAGACAAAAATAGGAAAACACAGACCTATCACGTAAACTTTTTGAAGGAATAGAAGGAGCCATCCATCCAGCCTGCAAAAACATTTTGTGAAGGAAGCAGATGTGGAAGAAGAGGAAGAACTTGGAGAGGAGGCTTTCAGGAGGTACCTGTTCACTGGACGTCCAGGCAAAACAACAGTCATGAAACATGTGATTTAGCTGAAGGATGGGCAACCAAAGTGCCAACAACCCTACGATACAACAAACTGCGAGAAAATGTTGGAGTTGTGGTTAGTGGAGTCATCAATTTCCGATTGGCCTTCACCTGGAAGTCATTTGAGACCAGGCAATACCGAGCAGACTACCTCTCCTGGTTGCCTGTACATCGCCAACCTCCGGGAGGAGAGGGATGGTGTGACGGAGGTGCCTGTCACTGACTGCATACGGAGCACTCACACACGTATAGATATGTACACACACTAGGGGTGTAACGATTCATTTTAACAACGACTCGATTCGAATCACGATTCATGGTTGCCGATTCGATTCATGGACGATCTGGGTTAATTTAGAACGATTCGATTTGATTCAGTGACTTAAAATCGATTCAGTAACTTTACTGGACAGTGCAGGCAAAGTTTCTGAGATCCCTGTTGTTTCTTGTAAGGAAACCAGGTTTAAATTAATTATGGATATTATAAACAAGCAAACTACAATTAATGGCAAAATTAACCTCTTATTTGAATCAAGTGCCATTTTCAATGTAAACATTACACAATAATTACACAATGTTTGGATCAATTCACAGAACCCCAGATTTTCAACCACATTGTAGGGCCGCATGTCTTTACAGATAAACTTGTTACTGTGATGTTGAGTTTGGTGCTGGAGGCCTGAGGTGTCTGCAGAGCTGCAGTTACCTGCTGCTGCTGCAGCGGTGACGCTGCTGGAGGTCCTGACTGTCGGCGTTGTTTAATCCCACGGCGCCTTAGTAGACGGCCGGAAAGATTTGTCGTGTTTCCGTGTTTTTTATTTGTCTTCTACATATTTTACAAACAGCAACCGACTTATTTAGAACACCTCCGTGTTTGCAAAAGCCAAAATGTTTCCACACGCTGGATCGATAAGTTAGTTTGTAAATGTCTCGCTCGCAGTCGTCTCCTCCTCGCTGTGTTTTGTTGTTGTTCAGAGTTTCACGCGGCTGCCGCTGCGTACTGATGACGTCACAGACAGGCAGACTGAATCCAGTAACGTTTAACGTGTCTAAAGTGCTAAAAAACTAACAAACACACACACATCCACACCGTTTTTGTACTTAAATCCAATGTGAAGTTTCCAAGTATCGATACAATCGATTATGTACCATTTCAATTCATTTGTAATCGATATATGTCGTCCGGAATGCCGATTTGTGGAGCACAGATCGATTCAGTTGGATCGCAGGAATATCAATCGATTCAGTGAATGAATCGTTACACCCCTAACACACACAGAAAAAAGGCAGCGGCCAACCAGGTTTATAAATACGCTGCATACTGATGCCCGTTTGGTTGACACCACTGCTTCTAGTTTATCCCATGAATGAACCGTGTTTGTGTGTGTGAGTGCTCCGTATGCAGCGACGCGCCGCTCCGTCACACTATCACACAGGTGAACGCTGATTAGTGGAGTAGTACTAAAAATACTACTATTACTACCAGTAATATAAAAAAAGAAATAACTGATATTACTACTCTCACTACTAAAAAATGTACTATTAGTATTTATACTGCTATTAAAGTTTTTACCAACTGCTTACACACGTTTTCAAAACTAAGTCTCCTTTTTTCAAAACTCACACACAATTCTCAAAACTGCACACACAACATGCAAAATGCCTCACATCTCCTTCAAAATGCAACACTGCATTCAAAATGCCATAAACACATGTCAAAATGAAGCATTTGCATCAAATGGCAAACACTTCTTTCATAATAATAAATGTTGGGATATACCATGTAACCACTGCTGTTCTAAATCTAAAGCTCTTGGTCTTTCATAGGCTTATATCTACATTTCAATACAACGTTCTACAGTGAAAGTGACGTGCTGAGAGGGGTAACAAGTATACCGCAAACCCCAATGCGATGTAGAAACAGAAAATAATTATTAGGCCAAAGATTACTGTTGTATACATTAGCATACAACAAAACTATAAAGTATATTGTTACGTCCCCCAGCTCTGGTGTTTGTTGCTACATGTGTTTGGGTGCACAGTGTCTTGATTGCAGATGAGCCACACCTGAGCAGAACCTGTGTTGGCGCTACAAAGGCTTCCTGGACCGTTCTGGGGGGGCACACAGATCCTTGAGAGTCTGCACAACTGTGCTTGCTGCTGCCAAGTTCGCCGTTCAGCCGTCCACCCGCCAGTGAGAACGTTCCACATTTGTTTTTTGTTGTTAGGATACCTTTAATATCCATTTTGTTAAATAAAATACCCCTAGCTTATTTTGATACGAGCCGGTTTGTGTGTGTCTCGCCTTTATGTTAAGGGTGGTGTCCGACCGCCCGTAACATAGTGGGGGCTCATCCAGGATCAATAGTTTTGATTAAATCGGACTATAGTGTAAAATTGCAGAACTTCTGAAATCTACAACGTTTTGGTGAGTATTCTGGTGGGCAATCACTGTTCTAGGTAAAACAACGGTTGTTGTTCATTTTATTTTTGGTGGATATCTCAGGAGGATCTCGGATGCCTCGAGCTGAGTAAGCCACTGAAGATATGTAGGTATTTAGAATTTTGGTTTGGTTTTGTGTATATTTAGCGAGAGGTGTTGGACAACATTTTGCCTATCAGAATACCTTCTGAGTTTAGTTGTATAGCTTGTGATGTATTGTGGCATATCGCCTAATCAGTGAGCGCTGGTATTCTGGTGATACGAGCGTATTGGTTAAAAGTCGTGGGTGGACATTAGAAATTCGTGGTTGTTTGTAGCATATATTGTGCTTTTTGTTTGACCACTTTGGAGAAATGCTACCTTGTAGCTTTGTTGCAGCTTAAACCGCTCGGTGAGTGTGTGTTTTTTTTCTTTAAATTATTGAATTATTTTCTTGACTTCTTCGCGTCTTCTCGCGGTCTAATAATTATTTAGTACTTCATTGAGGTGCGCATTTTTAACCGTCGTTTCGCGTTGAAATGGCAACAGAGGAAGCATTTAGTAAAGCACCCTCTAATGAGTTACTTTTAAAATTTTCAAAAGAGCAGTTGCTGAATTTGGCAGTAACTTATAAAGTTGAGCTCACTTCTGCTGAAAAGCGCACCAAAGAAACAATCAAAGCCGTCCTACAAGCTGCTTTGGTTAATCAGGGCATTTTGCCTGTAGAGACACAGTCTCCCGCGTCTACAGAAGCATTACACCTGCAGATTCGGTTGAGAGAATTGAGTATCAAAGAGAAGGAAATGGAGTTTGAGCGTATGCAAGCTCACGCCCGTGAGAACGAACTAGGAAATCGACTGGCTTTGAGAAAGTTAGAACTCGAGGCCCAGAGGGAAGCCGTTGCTCCTTCTGACCCCAATTCATTTGATGTCACTCGCCACATCCGACTTGTGCCACCTTTTATGGAAAGATGTGGAGAAACATTTTCCACACTTTGAGCGTGTCGCAACCAATTTAAAGTGGCCAAAAACTGCGTGGGCCTTCCTCCTGCAATATGTTTTAGTGGGAAGGGCGCAGGAGGTTTACTCATCGCTAACTGTGGAGCAGAGCGGTGGTAAACCTCCTGCGCCCTTCCCCACTAAAGCATGGCCAGGAGAAAACCCACTGGCCACTTTGAGCAGACTGCGCTGCACCAAAGTAATGAAAAAATGTTTCTCCACATCTTTCACATAAAAAATGGCACAAAAATCGGTGTGATCAAACGGGCGGGCGCGGTGCTCAAGCGATCGACTCTGGTCGTCCGCAGTGGCATGTCTTTCGCTGTAACGATACTCGATTCTCTCGGCCGAATCTGCGAGGCCAACAACTCTTCTGTGGCGATATTCTCCCCGAGCAAATGCCCTGATTAACCAGAAACGGCTGGCAGAGCGACTGTTGTTTCTTTGGTGGCACTCGGCAGTGACTCAACTTTGCGGATTGCAGGAAATTCGGCGACTGCTTCTTTTAATTTTAAAGTAACTCGTGGAGGGTGCGCAAATGTACTCTGTTGCCATTTCAGCAGCGAAGCTTGGCAAATCTTGCAACAATTGAACTTGCGGAAGACAGCAGAGAAATCGAAGTGATTCGATAATTTAAGAGAAAGGCGCACTCACGGCGTTTAAGCTTTGCGGCAAACTTTACGAACAGCAGATTGAGGTGATCAGGCAAAGAAACTTTGTATAGCTGCGCAGGCAACCACCAGTAATGTCCTGCATTTTTAACCAATGCGCTACGTATCGCAGAATACCAGCGCTCACTATTGGCGATAAATATAATATCTGAAACTATACAATAAACTCAGAGAAGATATGTCTGATAGGCAAAATGTTGTCAAAACCAAACCAGAATTCTAAATACCATATCTTCGGTGACCGCCGGCTTTCGAACATCTCTGAATATCACCAAGCAAAATGAACAACGGCGTTGACACACCTAGAACGTGATTGCCTGAACCTCGCCAGGCGTGTAATTTCAGAGTTCTGTTATAGTCGATTTAATCAGGCTGATCCTGGATGGCTTGAGCGATCGGGTACCCTGCGTGGACACACGCAAACATTTTAAATGCTTAAGAAGTAAGCTAGAGTATTTTATTTAACAAAATATTAAGAGCATCCCTAACAACAAGAGAAATGCAAATGAACGTTCTCGGCAGGTGGAGCGGCTGAGCCGGCGGGCTGGCGGCTCCTTTGTTATGAGCTCTGAGATCTGTGCCCCAAGCATTCAGAAAGCAGCAGCATAACGCAGGCCCTATCAGTGTAACATCTGCAATCAGGCACTGCGCGCGCAAGCACGAGGCAGCAATACTTATAGTTTTGTTGTATGCTAATGGCATGCAGCAGTAATCTTTGGCTAATATTGGCCTGCTGTTTCCATCGCGTTTGAAAGGACTGTTGCCCTCTCAGCACGTCACTGCAGCGTTGTATTGAAATCAGCCAGATATAAACCTATGAAAAGCGGAAACTGGGCCCGACTGGCAGTATTTCTGGCATTTATTGAAAAGTGTTTGCCGGCCCGTCTGGAAATGCTTCGACTGACATGTGTTTATGGCACTGATAAGTGTTACAGGAGATGTATTGAACCCTGAGAGTATGTTGTGATTTGAAAAAAGAACTGAATTTTGAAAACGTGTGTAAGCAGGCCAGTAAAGCTTTAATAACAGTATAAATAGTACATTTTAATGAGTAGTAGTAATATCGGGTATTTCTTACACTATTACTGGTAGTAATAATAGTATTTTAGTACTACTCCATAATCGCATTCACTTACTGTGTGATAATGATTGACGAGCGGCGGCGATCTCTTTATCGGTACTCACGCTATTCATTCGTAAGGAAACTAGAAACATTGGTAAGCTGGCGCATCAGTATCTGGCGTATTTAACTGGTTGGCATACCACTATTGTGTGTTAGGAATTAGCAACGATTCATTCACTGAATGGGTTGATATTCCTAACGTCCAACTGAGATGTCTGTGCTCCTAATCATTTCGGCGACATGCTCGTACAATGAACGAAGTAATTACATATCGTTAACTATCCGCGAAGCTCACATTGAACTAGTGCAAGCGAGATGTAATGTTTGTTGGCTACAGCACTTTTAGTGCGTTAGCACGTGCGTTCAGTCTGCCTGTCTGCTGGCGTCATCAGCCTGCTGCTGCTTGTTTTGTTTTGCTCTGAACAGCTATTTCGCCTGGCGAGGAGGGGCGCGACTGCGGCGGACTTATTATCAGCGTGTGAAAGCTGTTGGCTTTGCTGCGGAAGATTATTTACAAATAAGTCGGTTGCTGTTGTAAAATAGAAGACAATGAAAACAGCGAGAAATTGACCCGTCCGATGGATGGCTAGCGGCGACAATCGTTTATCAACTAGTCACCTGCAGCAGCAGTAACTGCAACTCAACCTCATAACCTGGATAACATCCGCATTATTCTTTATCTGTGAGACATGCGAGCCCGACAATGTGTTGAAAATGTTCTGTAGTGTCTAAACGTGTGTATTATTGTGTAATGTTACATTGAAAATGGCACCCAGTCCAGATTTGCCATTAGTAATGGTTTGCTTGTTTATAATATCACGTAATTAATTGACAGTTTTCTACAAAAAACAACAGGATCCGAAACTGCCTGCGCTGGTCAGTAAATTACTGAATCGATTTTAAGTCTGAATCAATCGAATGCGTTAAGTATCAGATGGAGTATCCATGGTAGTCGGCGACCATGAATAAACGATTCCAGCCGATGCGTTGACCAAATAGTCGTTACGCCTGGTGATGCGCTAATCACATGCCTCGGTCACGCATCTCGCGGTTAATGTACGAACGGCCAGGAAACGATGCTGCTCGGTGACGCTGATGTAAATGACTTCAGGTAGTGTCGGGGCTGTCACTAACCGCAGCCAACGCCTGGAGTTTGTCGTTGTTGGCTTGCTGGTGCCGTCCTTCAGCTAAATCATGTTTCATGACTGACTGCCTGGATCAGTGAACTGGAGTATCCTCCTGGCCTCTTGAGTTCTTCTGGCTAACTCACATCTGCTTCCTTCTGAAATGTTTTGCAGGCTGGATGAATATTTAAACTGTTCGCTAAAAGGACTGTGGGTGTGTTTTCTATTTTTTTTTGATAGAGACTGTAGGTAATGGGACCTCTCCACGATGATCTGTGGACGCGATAATTGGTCTGCTGCAGCAGGGCTAGATGGCGGTAGTAAGGCGCCTTCAACCAGGCTGAACGTAGGCGGTATCGCTGCTGGTCATACCGTGATATTTCTGGTAACTCTGGGCTAATTTCCCGCCTCGCGGTATCTGGCAACCGATCCCATTGCAGCTGCGCCCACTCCTGTCCCCAGAGTGTTAGTGGGGCCTCCCAACTTTTGTGAAGTAAATCACAGCCGTACAGCAACTCCTCGAGGAGGAAGGCCTCTTGATCACCTCTCTGTGAGCAAAAGCAGGAGAGTGCCTGTGTCATCCGCAATCTCTTCAAGTCGCAGTTGAACACTCTCATTTATCTGTCTGTATGAGGGTGACACGGAAAGCTGCTTCGGCTGGAGGCAAGTTCCGCAGGCGGTGATAATCTGTCAAAATCCCCGCTCTGGAAAAAGAGAGACAGATTTTGCTATTAAGAGAACTGCCGAGCATTGATGATCGAAAAAAAGCAGTGTACGTGACCAGACCTATGGTGCTCTTCACCAAGACAATATGTCTGTGATCTCTGGCGATGAGTGATGAAGGTAATCAACAGGAGCCTGATCAGACGCAGGTTTCTTGACATGTGGGCAGTAATGGCATGGCGTGGATTACTCAAAAAAAGCTGTGGTAACCTGTGTGTAAAGTGTTACCGGCGAGGGTACTGCGCGACGCCATATCAAGGTACAGATATATACCACCCCAGCTGAGTATGATTTCATCAGTAACCATGTCACTGCGCAAGGCGCAGGCATGTCTCAGCAACCAGACGGATGTAATCAGTCTGTCTTAAGTCCAGGTTACAACCGATATGTTCATTTCTTTATAGGAAGCTGGCGAAGTATATGTAGTCTGGTCACCTGTCCCCTTTGTGGTGTCACAAAAATGGGTGCATAACGAGAACCTGTGTTGCTGAAGATGCAGAAGCTTTGTGGCCTCATGCTGTGGCCTGGATACCTTACCTCTGAGTTCTTGCCAGTGGCGTTTTTATTCAGTGGCATTTAGCATTGCCTCGACGTTCTGCTGCACATTCTGGTGGCGAGGCTGGAGATGGAGTTGACACTATCTTCCAGGCGGAACGCTATCTCAGCGGCACACTGGAGGGCCAGCACGACGGCTGTCGGTATCCTTCAATTGGCTCATGTTCTCGGCGGAGTTCCCCTTATGGAGGAAATCTCTCATTGGATGTCATTCAAAGACGGCAGAAACCGTTTGGCGCGGTATCGGTGAGGTCTGCTGACGAGCGAACTGGGTGACTGCTCGCCGGTGGTCGGGTAATCAATTTGATAAACGTAACGCTTCAGACCTGAAATGTGGAAGATGAGCGTTTATCGTCGCGTATCGATCGGTACTTTCGAAGGCGGTGGGCCGTACTGCGTGAATCGTGATAACTGACCGGCTTTCAGGAATATTAATATCACTGCAACGGTGATGTTGAGTGTTGCTTGCTCTGGAAGAAGAGGCATTTAACCTGGGTCAGTCAGATCACCACTCACGGCCACGTCGGAATAGTCATCAATGTTTGGGAGATATGCGATCCCTCACTCATATTTGCTGTAGTCGGGTTTCCAGGCCAAGGCATTGTAATATACAAACAAGCCATACTAATTATGGTGAATATAACCTCAGGCCAGTAATATTTAATTTTGCCCGATTTTGTGCAGCAAGAGCTTCGTAATCATTCTTGGTGAATTTTTGTGGTGCTGGGTCCGGCACCGGCTGTGAGCATGCGTCTGCGCCGTTGCATGAAGTTTTGCATTTCTTCTGGTCTCCTGTATTTATATTCAGTTTTCCTTCTCCTTTCGCCAATTTTACTCCCAAATTGACTGCTGTGCTGAATTGATATACCGTCGTGTTTAGCTATCATATCATGGCGGCTATGTTACGCGAGATGTGAAGTTTGTTTATTTGTTTGCACCAGCGCTATTTGTGATAGTCCGTGGTCGCGCCGCTGGTCAATAGACCGTCTCATGAACATACCTTTGACTAAACACCATTCTGTGGACATATATTTATGGCTCTGAATGGGGTGTGTGGGAGGTTCAGAACTGCGATATATCATGTTAGCAGTTGCGTGTAAACATTCCCCCGAGGATCATCAACTATGATAATCATCCCATCGAGCAAGGAAGGAAAGTGACCTTTGCGTTTTAGGAAGTCCTGCATCATTGTGAGACAGTAAAGGTAATGTCGTAAGGAGCTTGCGCTGCATAACTGCGCCACAGGCCTGACCTGGCGGCCCGATCTCTCACCACCGGGTGAACAAACAAAACCGGCTTTGAGGCAGCCTGCTCAGAGGCTCTGTTGGGCCATTTGCGCCTCGGGATTTGCTTCTTTTTCCTTGCGCTATGTGTCCCTGAGCTTTGACCCTGTGCCACGTGGTGGAGCTTCGTATCATGAACCGGCGTGATGAAAATGTGGCCCCAATAATGGCTGTCCCGTATGGCGAAAGAGCGGAAGAGGAGAGGCGGCATGCCTGCACTTGCACACACACACACACGCAAGGTGATTAGCTTTTGTGACTTTGCTGGAGTGGTGGATGAAAAACACTATTCAATGCACTGCGAGAACGACAGATCATGCGGGCAGATGAACATGAGCCATTGCTCGATGTGCCGGCCAGGGGTCAGGTGGTGCATTATGTTGTCATCTGCCGACCAACGAGGCGATGACTGACATCCATTGAGTCAATCTTTCTCTCACGCCTGGCTAGGCTGTTAACACGGTTCACGATCGCCAGCCACATTTTGTTTTGCTCTGACACTGTTGTGCGTCAGTTGATTCGTAACACTGCGTGACGGCCTCCCAAGCCTCACAGCGGCAGTAGCTCCCTGGCCCTGTTTCCGCGTTTTGGGACATCTGATAAACCATGAAGGATTTACTGGAGCTGTATGCGATGTAATGTGGTGGTGCCATAAACCCGGCATGTAGGTATGTTGTGGCACGGTGATGGTGAGAAGCATAACTAGAGTGCAAGCGTATTCACTTATTGACAATGTAATCATTATTTCATTAAATCTGCGCAGGCTGATCATTGAACATGCATGTGGCGCAAATGTCGGGAACAGTACGCGGAAGAGCAACCACAAAGGATCATTCTACATCAGCTATGTTAGATGATATAGCAATGATAGTATTGCTAGCTCTTAGCTGGGGTTCATTGAAGATATGTCATAAAAAAATCTGGCATTATACAAATGAAATGGGTATTACAATAGAGAAGCATCGGCCCCAAATATAGGCTGCGAAACCCCTGAATAAATGCATTTAAAATTTAAGGCAAACGAAAAGTAGGAGGCACAACAAAGAGCATGATTTTGGAATGTGCTGTGTTGTAGTAAAACAGAGCACGCCAGTGTTGGCCACGGATTGGCTAATCTTCGAGCCACGGTAGGCAATGAAGCCCTCGCAGTCTGCTGTTTAATGCTGGCGATAGAAGGTAATGACATTTCCCGATGCGGTATTTGATTCTTGGAAGGTCGGTAGCGTTGACACAATGCTGAACTGCGAGGTATGCATGTTTTGGCTGTGACAAGTAATGCAACATGACGTTCCGGTAAATGATCGAGCAATACAT